>VYXD01010578.1:622326-634921 GCA_013397195.1 Hylia prasina | reverse complement strand
CCACGCCACGCCACGCCACGCCACGCCACGCCACGCCACGCCACGCCACATCATGAGGGGCAGGATGAAACTGAGGACACATTCTGTGCTGTGCTGCTCCCTGTCCATGAAATGTGTGTGTGGCTTGCAGCAGTTCTGAATTTCCAGGGGAAAAGCTGTGTCAGGAGAGAGGAATCTCAGTGCAGGCATTGGGCAGCCTCCAGAGAAGTTTTATTCCCATTTGACCAGGGAGGAGAGAGCCCAGGGAGGGCAGAGCCCTGAGCAAGACAGTTTGGGATTTCTGACAACCTTTGGAGAGTGGCTGAAGGAGCAGCAAAGATCCACAGCCAGGGATTACACACAAAATTTAAGCTGCAAATATAAACACACATAAAATAGTGTTTGGCTGCACTTGGGTTTTGTTCTGGGGAGTGTTAATAATCAAGTGATAGAAGATCACAGAGGTTTCATTCCCCAAGTGTTAAAATAAGAAGCAATTAAGGCTGTTGAAAGTTGCCATGGAGGCAGGAAGGAGAGTTGGCTGTTCAGGCTGCGCCAGGCATTGCTCCCGTCCTTTCATTTCCTGGAGCTGGGGCAGCTTTGTGGCAGAACAGGGGGGAGCTCTGTGTGTCTGCAGTGGCTTTGGGCGTGGTGGGGGCACAGGTGAGGAGTGGGAGCATCTGGAGGGGGTTGGGAGATGCCCCTTCCATCCTTCCCCTGTCCCCAGCCGGGGGCCGAGGCTCCCTCCGGGCCCCCAACCCCCCTGCATGTGGGTGAGCACAGAACTGCACCCCAGCTCTCTTCCTTTTTGCTTTTTTTCCTCTCCCAACCGTTTTCAAGGCATCGGTTCTGCTGGGTGGAAGTGGTATTAATTAAAACGAGCTAATTGCCAAGGAGCTTCTGAAGGAGCAAGGCTTTGAGTTGGCCCGGGGGACAGGGAGTGAAGGGCTTTGAGAGCTGTGTAACCCTCAGATCCAGTTTTTGCTGTGTAATCCCTTCCCTGCCAAGCTGGGAATTGAGCAAATTGGCCTTGACCCTGCCTGGAAGCTCCTGGAGTTTTTGTTGGCAGTGGGAGCAGGGGGGTCACGTCTGAGGCAGGAATGGATTGTGGCTGGCCCAGGAACGTTCCCGAGGCTGTCTCTGTGAGCTGAGGCAGTGCTGGGTGCTGCCAGATTCCCTTCTGGCACACGCCTTCCATCCACAGCAGCTCTCACCCCTGATTTATCAGCAGTCCGGGTGCCCGGGGGTTCCTGTGGGGCTGGGGACAGTTCTGTCACCCAGCTCTGAGCAGGGCCCTGTGTGGGGCTGGCAGGCTCCTGTCACCCTCCCATCACACGTTTGGGGACAAGCTGGGCTGCAGGGCTGGCCCTGGTGCTGGCAGGACTCTGCAGAGTTCCCCTCGTGTGCAGACACGGCAGGAGAGCCCCACAGAGCTCCTCCAGCTGGGCTCATCCCTCTCCATTCACCAGCTCACATCTGAAATCGAGCTTTGTAATTCCCCAGCCAAGGGGGGTCTGGCTTTTGTGACCCTGCTCCTGAAAAATGGCTCCGTTTTCATCTCGAGTGCAGGAATCTGTTCCTCAGCTCACCAAATCCACCTTCTCCAGAGGTTCTGTAGCACCTGGGTTTGTTTGGAGGCTGTGAGGGAGAGGAGACTCGGGGGAAGACATGGGATGAATTTTAGCCTCAGAGAATGGTTTGATTTCCCCTCCTTCCACTGTCCCAGGTGCTCCCAGCCCCATCCAGCCTGGTCTTGGGCACTTCCAGGGATCCAGGGGCAGCCACAGCTGCTCTGGGCACCTGTGCCAGGGCCTCCCCCTCCCAGGGAAGGATTTCTCTGCAATATCCAATCTAACCCTGCTCTCTGTCAGTTTGAAGCCATTCCTGTCTCTCCATGCTGCTGTAAAAATGCCATGGAGTGATTTCATCCCATTGAAATCCCAAGGAACATTTGCTTTTTCTCCTCTAAAGCTTTGTTGCTGTTCCCTGGGCTCCAGGGACACTCACAGCAGTAGTGATGTGTGGAGGAGGCCAAAATGACTAAAATTGCTAAAAATTGGCCCAAATAACCAGTGCTGCTGGAAAAAAGGTTTCTTGAGGGTGCTGATTTTCAGAGGGGCGCTGTCTGAAGCTGTCTGGGCACCAAGCCCTGGCTGCTGATGCCCAGAGGGGTTGCAGGCCCTGTTTGCCCACGGGGTTGTCAGCGGCTGTTGTTAATGGCACAGAATTAAATGGGCTCCCAGTGCTCCCAGTAAGCCCAGCCCTTGTGGGTCACTGCCATCACTTATTCCCTCCAGGAAGTGCCAGAGCTGGGATCAGGAGAGGCTGTTCCACGGAAAATAGGGCTGTGTGAGCAGGGCCTGCAGGATCTGGGAGGAATGGACAGAGCTCCTCGTCCTGCTCTGTCCCCTCCTGCAGAAGGAGCCATCAGGATAAAACAATGTTATCCAGTTTACTGGGAGCAGGGAGCTGCTCAGACACACATTGTCATTTCCAGCTCAGCAAATCCAGCCACAGAGCAGAGGGAGTGGCTGGATCTGCTTTCCATCAAGCCCTTGAGCTGTTTAATGCAACTGGATCCCAAAATCTGTGGGCTGCAGCAGAGAGGGGAGGGTAGGAGCCTTCCCAGGGCTGTGTGGAGATGGATCTGTGCTGGTCTGTGCTGCATCCTTGGGCTGGGCTGTCCAATTCCAGCCACTCCAGCTGGGAATGTTTTCCAGGTCCCTGGCTCTGGGTGGGCTTTGGGGTTGGTTTCTTTTCCCCCTCCCGTTTGTGTCCCAGCACATCCCGCCGCGGGTGCTGCCCTCCCGTCTGAAGATGGCACTGCAGCATCTCCCAAGCCCAAATCCCGGGATCTGCGCTCCAGCAGCGCCTTCCAGACCTGCTCGGAGCTCTGGGAGCCGAGCTGACAGCAGGGACATCCCGAGCCATGGGGAGCAGGGGTGGCTGCTGGGGGAGGAGCCGTGCGGGATTTGCAAGGAAGGGAGAAGCTGGGGAAGACTGTGGATAAAGCTGAAAATGGGGAATCAGGCTGAGGAGCTGCTTCCTCCTCCCAGCCCCTCGATGCTCTGCTGGAGCACCTAATACGTGTTCAAGGCCAAATCCATCACGGGGCAGCCCGGCTCTTTTCCTCTGACTGCTGCTCCGGTGTCTGCTGGCTCTGAACTCCCTGAAAATAAAACAGGGGTGTGCTGGGAGAGTGGGAAAGGAACCTTGCACAGGCTGAGCTATTTTAAATGACCGGATTCCCAGGCTGCAGACACTCCTGTGCTTTGCAGCAGCCCTGGGTTGATGTGGGCTGGCTGAATCCCTGCCCCAGCTCCCCAGTTTCCCATTTCTCAGGGAAGAGCTTTGGTGCAGTCCCAGATTTTGTCTGAATGCCCCCAAACCTTTGTGCAGAGCTGGCCCTGGGGCCTCCACCCCCCAGTGTGAGCCCAGTTCTCTGTGCAGTCTCTGGCCCACTTTGAGGGGCTGGTGCTGGTGATCTCTTTGCCACCTCTTTTCTGCCCTGCCAGGACCTTCCCCTGCGGGTGCAGCTCCAACACCGGGAGCTCTGCACAGGCAGCAAATTGACTTCAGCTTTTGCCTTGAGCGTCTCAGCCTGAAACAAGGAGAGAAAAGAGGGCAAACACTGATTAAAACCAAACCTAACCTCTGCAGGAAAGGGGCATTGCATGATCAGAGCCTCTCCTGCCACGCTCTGCTTCTCCACACAGAGCAAACAGTTCTGTCCTCGCTCGGGATGGAAACACCTGAACTGTGCAGCCTCAGCCTCAGCAGAAATCGCTGGTTCATCCTGGGGAGGAGCAGGCAATTTTCCTGGGAGAGGAAATCACTCTCTGTCAGCCGTGCTCGGGCAGTGCCACATGAGAGGGGAGGTTTGGGAGGGCTGGGATGGGCTCCGGCAGGATCAGGGGCTGCTCTTGAGCACTGAATTCCCAGAGAAGTGTGATCCCTGGGGACAGGGGGTGGCAGCTGGTGGGGTGGGACAGGGAGGAATTCCAAGGGATTTTTGCTCGCTGGGTGCATGGGATGGGATGTTCCCTCAGCAGGATGGGGCTGAGCTGCAGCTGTCCATAGAGACTGTGCTCATTCCTCTCTAACTCTGCTTTGAGGTGAGGCAGATTTTATTTAGCACAGGGCAGATTCCTTTCCAAAGGGTGCTGTGAGATGGTGTTTCCCTTCTCCCATCCATCCATCCCACATCCATCCATCCATCCATCCATCCATCCATCCATCCATCCCTCCCTCTCCAGGGAGGCAGAGGCTTCCAGAGGATTTGTTTCATGGAGCTGCACTTGGAATTGGAGCAGAATGCTGGCTCCAGAGTGATCGGGAAGAATCACCCTCCCTTGGTTTGGTTTGGTCACTGTAACCCTCAGTATTTCTCTGTCCTTTCCACTGATCTGAACTGCAGACATGATGTGGTGGTGGAATCTGAATTCCCATCCAGGCTCCGTGGGTCGCATGGAGAGCCATACCTCAGCCATTCCTCGTGCCTGTTAGTGGATATTTATCCCCGATGGTTTTCAGCCATGTCAGCCCTGGGGCAGAATTACAGCCTCAAGTGATCGAGTGAGAGCCACACTGAGATTTTGCACTCATAAGGGCACAAAGTCTGATTTTAAAGAGGCTCCTCCACCCTGTCCCAGCCATTTGTCTCCAGGAGCATTTTCCCTTAGACAGCGAAGGTGAGAAATTCACTGTAGGCTTTAAATCTGAGGCAGAGAAATGAGCTCCTGCCTGTGCTAAGCAGGGCTCTAAATCCTGAGGGCAGGACCTGCCCAGAGGCTCAGCCAGGCCGGGGCTGTGACTGATCCAGAGATCCAGGCTGTCGGATCAGGGAACTCGGGGAAGTGGCGCTATTGGTGTCCCTGGGGCCCCAGTGCTGGGAATTTATTTAGCGTGGAAAAAAGGATTTGAACCAGGTTCCCGCAACAGACTAAAAGCAAGAAAAGTGTCTTTGACTCGAGGTTCTGATCTGTTTGATGTGTGGGTACTCTGGGGGAATTCCTCCTGTCACTGCGAGCTCCGATAAATCAGAGTGTGGATAAAGCAGGGAGGGAAGGAATTTTTTTTCCTTGTTTTGCTCTGTTAAGCAAACAAAGACCTCTGAAGCATTCTCTAATGTTTGTGAATCAGAGATGAGTCCTTGGGTTGGGGTTTTTTGGGTAAACAAGCAGATGTGGTCCCTCACAGCCCTGCAGCTCCAGGTTCAGACATGTGAGGAGGAAAATGCATTTCCCACCCGGAATGGCGCCAGGCTGATAAGGCAGGTGGGGGATCTGCTCCTGGGATGTGTCCTTGGCTCCTTCTTGTGCACATGAGAGGTTTTCAGCCTGGATCATGCCTGTTCCTGGGGCGGGAGCCAGGACAGGGCTGGAGGGAACGTGGATGTGCTGCTGGGCAGCCAGAGCCCTTCCCGGCCCTCAGGAAGCGCTCGGCACTTTCGAACAGGGCTGTTCCCGCAAAAGGGCCCCGCTGTGACAAATTGGCTCTTTCCAGCAGTCAGCTGTGTTATTTTAGAAGAATTAATTAGGAAAGTAGCTAATAAATGATGTCTGAGTCCCCCGAGCCCTCCTGGAGCAGCGCTGCTCAGGTTCCTCACAGCCTGCAGGAGCCTTCCTGTGCCTGCCGGGCCCTGGCCAAGCCTTTCCCTGCTCATCCCCATTAATCCTGGCTGCAGACAGGCTGGGATCATCAGTCAGCACAGGGAGCTAGGCAGTGATTGATACCAGAGCCCGCTGATGGTGTGTAACAGGCAGGAATTCCTGTCCTGCCTTCCCTCCCCTCAGCTTTCCAAGCCATTGCTGCGTTTGGCTCAGGCTCTGCCCCTGTCTCCTTCCCATCAGTGCCACGTTCACTCTGCCCATCAGCTCCCTCTCCATAAAGCAGAGGCAGCACTGCCTGACTGGAAAATACATCACTGGCTCAGGGAAAAAAGGAGAAAAGAGTGGAAGGCTGGGCCACGAGACTGTTCCCTCTGGAGTCAGGAGGCTCCTCCACAAAACCTGTAGGATGTTGCTCCAAGGTTTGTTTGTTTGTGCCTCTATCTCGTGTTTTCTCTCCATATCTCTGTCTTTATTCACAAGAGCCATGCCACGGAGGCATCATATTCTCCTTCTTCCCTGATAGGATCTGTCAGCACAGGAATGTTCTGGCTGAGGAGGTTCCTGAGAAGCTCAGCACTAATATTAGAAGCCTGATACGGCAGCCGGAATAAAATTGCATTTTTCTGGGAAGAACCATTGTTCTGCAAAGGAGTGCTTGAGTCAGGGCAGGCAGCAGGGAGATTAGATTCTTGTCAGAGGACTTGACACATTCTGCTGATCACAGGGAAAGCCAAGACAACCAAGAAAGAGTCAAGAGAGGAGCAGCTGTGCCTGGAGAGCTCTGTGTGCCTCAGGTGGAGCTGCTGCCAGCCAGGGGTGCTCCCCTGCTTTTCCCTGGGCAGAGGGGTGTCCAGCTCAGGAGAGGTTTGAGGGGCAGGAGCAGGACTTCAGGAAAAGCTGCAGCTGCCTTGAAGAGCACTTGGATCCTGTGGGACTTTCATATTCAGGTCCTGGAAGGAGTTGAAGTTCTGAGCCATGGAGCATTTGCTTTGTGTTGGAAAGGGGCTGGAGGGACAAGGCCTGGAGGGACAGGACACAGGGAATGGCTTCCCAGTGCCAGAGGGCAGGGCTGGCTGGGAGATTGGGCAGGAATTGTTCCCTGGGAGGGTGGGCAGGGCCTGAGCTGGAATTCCCAGAGCAGCTGTGGCTGTCCCTGGATCCCTGGCAGTGCCCAAGGCCAGGCTGGACATTGGGGCAGCCTGGGGCAGTGGGAGGTGTCCCTGCCAGGGCAGGGGTGGCACTGGGTGAGATTTAGGGCCTCTCCCAGCCCAAACCATTCCATGGTTCTGTGTCCAGTTCAAACCCAGAGTAGAAGGCCCAGGGGATCAAGGGCTCAGCTCAGGGGTCTGGGATCAGGAGGGAATTCCAGCAGGGCTGGAGAATCTGGCTTGGGAAGGATCCTCCTTCAGTGAAGGAAACCTGGGGAACCTCTCAGTGATTATAGTACAAAATCCAATGAGAAATGCAAAAGCTGCTTCTTGCAAGGTTTGCTGATTTTGCTGGGAATATTTCACAGAGCTGTGAGCGGGTAAAACTCACCTCTTAAATCTCATGTTTAAGGTTGAAAGCCTCTTCTCTCTTCACCACTTTTTATGGATATGGGGGTTAAATGAGCAGTGATTTGTCTTTACTTTGCCTTTTGCCAGCTTGGAATAGAGCATTGATTTTCTGGCTGCAGGGGAAAGCTGTCCTTTATCCCCATGAATTCCTCCACATTCGGGGGAGATTTTGGCAAAAGGGGGGGATCAGCAACTTTGCAATTCTGAGTTGTTGGGATGATGAGACTTTTTCCTACATCTCAAGTTCAGCTGAGGCCTGAAAGTGATATCAGCCAACTTCATTTTGAGGCTTGTGGGCCTCAAAAGAAAAGAAACCAACCCCGTGGAAGGCCTGAAAGCAAAACCAGCTTTGCTATTCTCTTCTATAAAAACACACAAAGATAACATGGTTTTTCATTATAATGTCATGGATTTTCCTGGCTTTCTTGGTGCAAAGAGAAGGTTTATCAGGTGAGGTCACTGGCAGAGCTGGGTGACACCTTGAAAAACATTCTGGGAGGTGTGGATGTCCCTGTCCATCCCAAGGAGGAATTAATGATGGAATGTGGTCACTTGGAGAGTGGGGGCACTTCACCCCTCACACTGCAGGAGGAGGTGCAGGACAGGGCTCCAGGTTCCCAGAAAATGTTATTTTTCCCCAGAACATGAGGATGCTCCACCCCTGAGAGCATCGTACTGCCCGTCCTGGGCTTAAATGCCCCAAATCAAAACCCAGAAAGTGAATTTACTTTTGGCCAGTACGTGACCGCTGCAATCTGGAAACAAAGAAACCACCAGCTCTGAGACAAAATGTAAAAAAAGCTGTTAAATATCCTCTTTAATGGGCCGGAGAGGAGGATGTGTCTCCTGACAGCTCCGGCAGGGCTGTTTCCGAGGGCAGTGAGCTGTGAAAGACTCGTGGTTGCTCCCATTTAGCTGCTCTAAAGAAGCACGGAGCGAGCAGCTGCCTCTCCAAAGGTCACTCAGACCCAGGAAAATCGACACAAACGCTCCCAGCTGGGATTGCTGGGAGCACACCTGCCCTGGGCTGTGCTGCCCCCTGATTTCCCTGCTGCTGCTCCCAGACCTGCTGCCAGACCAGCCCTTGGTGCCTCTGTGCTGCTGCTGTTCCTCACCCTGGCTGATTTATGGGCACAAATTGCGGTTTTTTTTAGTTACTGAAGAGCTGATAGGTTTTATCCCTGGTCAGTCGTGCCCTGGGGAAGGAGGATCCACGGGGAGAGGAATGTGCAGGTTTGCTCTGGCTGCTCCAGGAGAGCAAAGAGGGCCCAAAAAGGGCAAAAACCCAAAGCTAAAATCTTCCTTCAGTCCAGTCTCTGCCGTGTCCCTTCTCCCACTGCTTCTCCTGTGCTGTTTCCCTCACTGAGCCACGGGGTCAGAAACAGCTGGGTCTCAGTCTGGGGGCAGGAATGCAGGGAGAGGCAGCAGAACCAGAGGACACAGCCCCAAGCTGCACCAAGGGAAATACAGGCTGGATATCAGGAAAAAGTTTTTTACAGAAAGGGTGATAAAGTATCGGGGAGGTGGTGGAGTCACCATCCCTGGATGAGTTTAAGAAAAGAGTGGATGTGGCACTTGGTGCCATGGTTTAGTTGAGGTTAGGGCTGGGTTGGACTTGATGATCCTGGAGGTCTCTTCCAACCCAGTGATTCTGTGAGAGTCCAGGAACTGCTGCTGATGCCCTAAAGAACCCAGAAATGAAACAACACACTTTCAGGGAACATTAGTATAGGAGGTCATATGAAGGCTGGTCTTTATTGGAGGCTTCCAGGGGCAGACATGGAAAATGCCCACCCCAACAGGGTGAAAGTTATTTAAGTTTAGCAAATTAACATAATTGACAAAAATCACCAGTTGGAGACATAAGAGGTGAGGTCATTTCACCCCTTCTAAATGCTCCCCCCTCAGATAGGAACTAAACTTAATTTGTTTATGAAAATATGTCTTAAAGTGCTGTTCCCAGAAAGAACCAAGGTAGGACCTTGGAATGTAGGACCTAGGGGGCCTTGGAATGGGTTTTATCTTTCTGGCTGGGGAAAAGGTGGGGAAAAGGTAGGGAAAAGTACCTGGAAAACTGGCCACAGATAACAGCAATAAGCTACAGAGCTACAAATACAGAGAAGAAAAGAATACAGCGAATATAGGAAAGGAAAACAGCAAAAATCACTTGGCGTCACCACTTCTCAGGCACAGAGAGGAAAGAAAATTTCCACTGAATGACCTGGAGTCGTAGCAGGATGGATGCTGCTGCAGAGCTTGGGTTAAAAACCGGGAATCTTTTCGGCTGCATTCAGGAGGAGTCACTTTAATGGTTCCTGGGATGGGCTGCTAAATAAAATTCTGTGTCACTTAATAGCTGTGGCCAAACTGAAGGTATCCCAGTGGAGGCATTGAGAATCATTTTCTCTTTGACTAGTTTCATTCCACTTTTTCTTAGTCAATTAACACCAAGCTCCCCCATTAATATGAAGCAGGAGGAGCCTGGAGGGCCCCTCTGCTCACCCAGAGATGATCAGGAGCAAACAGTGCTGTTCATCATCTTCCAAAGGGCACCAGATGCTTCCAAACCCAGAGCAGCGACTGCTGTTTTGGTTTTTAAATGATCACATGCAATTTTAGAGCAATTTGCAGTGTAATTAGGGCTAGTTAATTAACACTTTCGATGTCAAACTGGTTTTTGCTTTGGATCTGGTGCTGACTGGGGGGATTGAGCCCAGGAGCTCTTCTGCAGGGGCAATGGGCACCTTCAATGGCCAAGGTGAAACCAAGCCCTGCCAGAAAGGCCCCACTCAGACCTGCTGTGCTGCAAAAATGGGGTTTGATAGCTTTTAATTATTCCATCTAATTTCTGGAGAAAACGTGGTGCGATGACTCCTCTCTCTCACATGTGTCCACACAAGAACTTTCTTTGTTCTACTGGGAATGGCAACGCTGAGTTTTGTTCCAACAATAACCCTGAAGGGCAAAAGTCATCACACCTTTGCTGGTAACTCAAGAAAGATCTGCTGCAATGTTTCTTTGGGTGTGATTTTCCTCGGTGAGGTTCCCCTCCTGTGCCATAACTCGAGTCTGGTCTGTGGTTCCAATAAGCCTTGTCAGGCTGGGCTGGATAAAGCCCAGTTCAACCCCTCGGGGCTGGTTTGTGGCACAGACAGAGCACAGTTCCACATCCAGCAGGTCGATGGGAGGCCTGTTCCCCTGAGGATGTGGGAAATCTCCCTAAGCAGGGTCGAGGCTGAAGCAGAACCTGGGGCTGGGGCAGTCTCTGGTGGCAGAGCCTGTCCCGTGCCTCAGCAGCCATGCAGGCACTGGGTCTGCAGTAATGCATTCCATTCATCTGCATCTTAATGCAGGCAGTGAGATTTGGGAGGTTTTGGTGTTTCTAAGGGAATTTATTTCACTCTGAGAAGCTTTTCTATGCTCGTTCTGTAGATCTGGTCCAAGCCCAGCTCTGCCTGGCTGTGAGCTTTAGTGCCACCCTTCCAGCAGTGACAACAGGCTGGAACAGCACTCCAGCCTCAGTATTCCCTGAAACCTGGCTCTCCATCTGTCCCCACCTCGCCTGCCCTCAGCCACTAAACCCTGCACCTTCACGAGCCAGTTGCTCACAAGTGAAAATGAATATTGAGGATCTTTCCTCACTCATTTGCCCAGCAATTAGCAGTGATTAATAAAGTCAGCAAAGGCTCGTCCTGTCCCCACATATCTCCCGTGGCCCACAAACTGCTGGAATCCATCATCTGGAGCAGATTGTTGGGACATTTAGCAGAGGAGCAGATGTAGCTGGAGGAGCCATCACAGCTGCATCCCATCTCCTCATCCCAAGGTGCTGCTGCAGCTCCAGCGCAGATGTGGCTCCTATGTACCCAGGAAATGCATGGAGAGCAGCTGAAACATTCCCAAGTGCAGGCTCCAGCACCAGTCACTCTTCCTAGAGCATAAGGGTGATGCTGAAATAGGGCGATCCCTTATGGTGACACTCCCAAAAGAGGTTTGCCCTCAGTGTTTGGGCAGTTTCCTGTTCAGAACTCAGTGTTTGAGCCCCCTGGCAGCATCCAGGAGCTTAAGAACCCCCCAGGCAGGAGGAATGCCAGGTTTGGTGGTGTGGGGAGGATCTCAGGATGTTTGGGTGTTGCTCTGATTTTGTGGCCACCCAAACGCCCCTGGTGTGACAGCTGGAGAACCTTCCTGAGAACTGAATCATTGAAGTGCTCTGAGAACTGAGGCCAGGCTGGGGAGGAGCTCAGAGGTGTGATTTGGGATTTAGCAGCTGCTGTGGAAGGATTCAGCTGAGGTGAGACACCAGCACTCCTTCAGCCCACAGTGCAGATGACCTGCTCATCCTCAGGAATGCCACCAGCCCAGCCTGAGCTTCCCAGGCTGGAAATGCCAGAGCTGAGAGAATGGGGAGCATGGGGAACTGGGGAACAGCAGTGACTGCAGGTCCAGCTCCACAGGAACCCAGCACTGCATTAACAATCCTGCTGCTCCTTGAAAAGGGAGAAACGGGATCAAACAGTCATTAGCTGAATTGGGCAGCAAATGCAGGATGAGAGCCCAGGCAGTTTTTAGTAGGTCAGCTATCTATTTAAAGTAATTTGAATTATCTCAGGATAATTGAAATCCAGTGTTCATTCATTACTCTCGCTTTCGGGTCTTAAATGATTATATCCATAGCTCAGCTTCACATTTATCTGGTGGCCTCCGAGCCCTTCAGCTTTGCTGTCTGGAGTAGGTCATGGTATTATTTTCCTTCAAATTACACCATGTGGAGTCCCAGGTTCTCCAGAGGCAATTGGCTTGGCCAGGTGACAGCTGGAAAGGGAGCGATTGCCTCAATCTCATCTGGGTTGGCTGTGCTCAGCCCTGCAGCTTCGCTCTCCTTCAGTGACTGAACCCTGTCAGGGCTGCTCTGCTGCTGAGGAAACAAAGCAACCGAGGCACCATCAGCAGTGGCTTTTGGGGAAAATGGGCAGGGCTGGAATGTTTGTGGTATTGGTCACTGAGACACAAACTCTCACACTCAGGTTGCACCTGGAAGTTTTATTTCTCTGATGAGAGGGCTGAAAGCAGTCACCATTGGATTTATTCCACAACAGATAATTTGTGCCGTAAACCACATTCAGTTTTTACTGGGAATTCCTGAAAGGGAGCAGTGAAGACAATCAGCTCCTATCCCAATGAAGTGCAGCTGGACAGGTGAGACATTTCCTGCACAGATCCCTGTGCCACATCCCTGCACAGATCCCTGTGCCACATCCCTGCAGATCCCCCTGTGCCACATCCCTGCATAGATCCCTGTGCCACATCCCTGCAGATCCCCCTGTGCCACATCTCTGCACAGATCCCTGTGCCACATCCCTGCACAGATCCCCCTGTGCCACATCCCTGCAGATCCCCCTGTGCCACATCCCTGCACAGATCCTGTCCCACATCCCTGCACAG
>VYXD01010578.1:576523-622216 GCA_013397195.1 Hylia prasina | reverse complement strand
CAGATCCCTGTGCCACATCTCTGCACAGATCCCTGTGCCACATCCCTGCAGATCCCTGTGCCACATCCCTGCAGATCCCTGTGCCACATCCCTGCACAGATCCCTGTGCCACATCCCTGCACAGATCCCTGTGCCACATCCCTGCACAGATCCCTGTGCCACAGAGTGGAACATTTTCCTTTGGTGCCTCGAAGAACATCCACAGCCACCGGCAGCAGTTGCACAGGGCAGGATGTTCCCTTTGATCACTCAGTTCCCCTCTTTTCACGGCAGTTGTACATTCCAGGTCTGGCTTTGGGGCTGCTGCATCTTTCGGGGGTCCAAAGTGGAAAATCTCTGCTGCCAGAATGGAGAATCCATCAAGGAACATCTGGAGAGCAGGAAAACCTCCAGGGCTGTCCACAGAGATGCTCAGCCCCACCAAACCAGCAGTGCTGCTGATGGAGGAGCTGAGTTTTCACCAGCTGAGCACTCCTCAGGGGCTGTAGGAGTGCAGGGGGTCCCAGCATGGGGTGGTGACAGCTCCATCCCCCTTCCCGAGGGGCTGCAGTGACAGGGACAGGAACATGGCAGCAGCAGCAGCTGGGAGGGAGAGGATGCTTTAGCTTCAATTTTCTCACACAGTTTATGGAAAGGGAGGGGAAACACTTTTAAAAATTGATAGAGATAGAGAGATTTCTCTTTTCTTCACTTTATTGCATGAGCCTGTACAATCAGGGAATCTGTCATTGTGCCATCAGGGGAATCTGTCACTTGGGCCATCCCTCTCCTTGTCACCCACGGCACGGCCAGGAGGGGAGGAGGCAGCTGGGTGTGCAGGCTGAGCTGCTGCTGGCTCAGGGCTGCCACTGGCCTTGGACTCCTCTCTCCCCTGGTTGTTTTTGTTTGGGGTTTTTTTGTTTGTTTGAGTTTGTTTGGTTCTTTTTTCCTGGAAGGGAAGCTAGATAAAATATTTTATTTGAATTTCTGCAGATGGAGATGATGTAACTCGTGAGATCTGTCACTGACTCCTGGAATGCCACAAAGATCTGGTGCTGCAGCAATTTTCCTGACAGGCAGGACAGTGCAAGGGGATTTTATCCCTGAGCTGGAGGAGCCCCTGGAATTCCTGAGCCTGGGGAAGGGTCCATTCCTCACAGGTTTCACTGGAACTGATCCATGACACTGGAGCAGGGTTCCTCAGCAGCATGAGGAGATACCAACCACTGTTACTTTTTCTTCCTTCAGGGTAACAGACAGAGATTATTTATCTATATCTAGATCTGTATCAACACCTACAGTTTTTGTTAGACCCAAACTTGGGCTCATCCTGAGGTTAAAGTGTATGTGACAGGATACGGGTGGAGGGAGCCTGTGCTGCCCCCAGTGTGGATCTGTGCCTGAACTCAGTGCCCAGATTCCCCTTAGAGGACAGGAATGGGATAAAACCAAGGACAGAAACTACAGCTGAGAAAATGTCATTCCATGGAACTTTTGACACCTCCTAGACCTCCCTTTCCTCTCCTCAGAAGGTGTTGGGGAAGGGGAAACAGGAAAGCCTTGTAAATATGATTGCTTGGCAAAAGATCTTGAGAATATGAAACCTATAAGCAAGGTAGAAATGAAAGCCAGTTTCGATACTGAAGATGCCAAGCCAGCCAGTTACTGAGCAACTGAAAAATGGTTTAGCCAGCTGAAGGAGAATCTCTTTTGATTGAACAATACCCTTAGCAAATAAGGGGATGCCAAAGGTCCAAAGGTAGGAGGAACCCTGCCAGTGTGGCAGGGAAGAAAAAAGGGTTTAGAAAGAAGTTTTTAGGGTTTAAAATGTAACACAGTATGGTAATGTAGTAATCCTTATAGGCTGTATGTAAATTCTGTGGGATTTGTGTCTTAACTGGTTGGTTAGTGTAAATTAGAATATTCAACACAGAAAGAGATATAATGTATTGTAACAAGAACTTAGCTCTCTCTCTTTGGGGCACACTTCTAGCTGTGGCTGGCAGCTTAAGCAAAGCTCTTGTACCCATGGCCTGTGCAATAAACCACATGCTTCAAGAGCTGCCCCAGACTGCAGAGATCTCTCCTCTCTTCACCCTCCCTGTCCCCCAGCCTCCTACAAGAAGGTCTTTCCACCTTTGTAAATTCTTCTTGGGCTTAAATGTGAGAGAGGAGGAGATTATTTCTGTGTTATGGATGGATTGGGCCCGGAAGGGGTGGGAGGTGTCCTGGTGTGCCAGTGCTGGGCAGTTTCCCATTGGATCCCAGGGCCTGGCTGTCCCTGAGCCACAGGAGACACAGCCCAGGATTTCTGCCGGGGTTTGGGTCTGTTTTTTGGTTTGTTTTGGCTTTTTTAAATGTAAGATTTAATAAGGACTCCAAAGCCCCAGACAGAAAAAGGTTGGGTTTTTTCCTGCTATTGCACAAGAAATCAGATGGTTCATCCTTGAGGGGTTCAGGCTGTTGTGTTCCTTTTTCCAGCTGTTGGGAACATCTCTGTTTATGGAAAGCTTGAATCATGTGGAAGTCTTATCAAATGTCCATGTGTCCCTCTGTTCTCCCACACTTTATCTCCTCACAGAATCCCAGGATGGTTTGAGTTGGGAGGGACCTTCAATCCCACCCAGTGCCACCCCTGCCCTGGCAGGGACACTTCCCACTGTCCCAGGTGCTCCAGCCCCAATGTCCAGCCTGGCCTTGGGCACTGCCAGGGATCCAGGGGCAGCCACAGCTGCTCTGGGAATTCCAGCCCAGCCCCTGCCCACCCTCCCAGGGAACAATTCATGCCCCATCTCCCAGCCAGCCCTGCCCTCTGGCACTGGGAAGCCATTCCCTGTGTCCTGTCCCTCCAGGCCTTGTCCCCAGTCCCTCTGCAGCTCTCCTGGAGCTTCTCCTCTCCAGCTGAGCCACCTCTCCTATCCCAGCCTTTCCTCAGACAATAGCACCATCTTCCAGAGCCTTGCTCTCCCTTCTACATTTCCCATTTTTGTACCAAACAAAAGTGCAAAGCAAAGTGGGAAGTTTTCGAAGTGGAAGTTGTAACTCCCAAACTTTTCCGTGTGGGATCTGAGCCCCTCTCCTGCCCCTGCCTCCCTGGCATCTCCATGGTGACCTGGCTGCAGCCACACAGACCAGAATTCTCATGAGCTGGGCAGGCAGGGCTGAGATCCAACTTTTCCACGACAAACAAAAATCAAGCACATCAAAATCGACTTTCATTCTAGAATAAAGGGAAAAACTGGTTGATTTGGTTTTTTTTTTTTTCCCACTATTGATCTGGAGCGATGAAAGGCAAACAATATTGTGGGGGTTCGTGTCACTGTGGTAATGACATCCTCATCCACTCAGAGATATCGATCCTTCCTGAAGGATTTCTGTGCTTTCTCATGGAGCTCCCAGTGCCCAGGGCTCATCCAGGGGCCTGAGCAGCCTTTGAAAGGCAGATTTTCTCCAGGACTGCAGCAAGCTGTGGAATTTAGGAGGCAATTATTTTGATATGTAAATGAAGCCATGGGAGGGGAAAGGTATCAGTTCTAAAATGCTATCAAGGCCAAAGATAAAGGAGGTTTCTCATCTCCTCTCTAATAATTGTTCTTTAAACGGTGTCCTTGGCATGGGATCTGTGGCTGTTTCTTAACTAAGTGCAGGAGAAGCCACTTGTGCCATTCCCCTAAAGCAGGGAGGAAGGTCATGTAATTCACTCTGCAATGGCAAAAAGATGGTGGTGAAATCTCTATTGAGTGCTCTTAATGGCTCCACAGATTGTTAATGAGCTACGGAGCTTCTCCTGCCCAGTTCCTCAGGTTTAAATCCAGGCCCTGGCAGCAGCTGGAGAAGAACCCAAGAAAAGGAGTTGATATTCTCAGCCCAGCTCCTGGAAAAGGAGAAGTTCCACAAGAGTTGGCAGTAATTAGGGCGAACTCCAAAATTCCAGAGCCAGAAGGGGCCAGGGAGTGAATTCCAGCTGTGCTGTCTGCACAGGGGCGGGGCCCAGCTGTGCTGTCAATCTGAGCATCATCCTGATCTGTGTCACCTGAGCATCACCCTGATCTCACCTGTGCCCTCACCTGTGCATCACCCTGAGGGTGCTGAGGGCGCTCAGTCCCTCGCTGTGTCCCATCCCCAGCCCCCTCTGTCACCTCCTCCTCAGAGCAGTGCTGCCCTGGTGCTCCCAGTGCATTGGGAAAGGGCACCTGGGCACAGCAGGGAGGGAGCCAGAGCAGGATTCCCCCCCTGAGCCTGATCTCTCCTGTCCTGCCTGTGCCCAGCAGCTGCAAACCCACCTGGAAATCCCTGCAAGGGCCATTCCTGTGCTCAGCAATACTTGGGGGATCCCGAGGTGTCCTGGGCCCTGCTCTGGGAGATTTCCCAGCAGAGGCTCCCTCCTGGTGTGAAAAATAATTCGGATGAGGAATAAAGTTCAGTCTTGTACAGGGAGTTTCTTTTGCCAGAGGCACTGAACCCCTGAACCCCTGAACCCCTGTGGCTGGGCTCAGGCTGGGCCCAGCTCCCCTCTGGAGAGCTGGAAGGACACCAGGATGGATCTGCAGCACTGGGACCCCTCAGGTGCTCCACACCCCCCTCAGCCATGCTGGGAATCACCCCCCCGGGGTCCCTGTGTGTCCCCAGGGCTCTGTCACACAGCTCTGCTGGGAGAAGAGCAGACAGAGCCTGGGGCACTCCCGAGCCAGAGCTCCCAGCTCTCCAGAGTCCCTTGGCACCAGGAGAGGTATCCAAGGATCCCACTTGTGTTGGGAAGGCTGGAGTGTGGAAGCATCCTCTAACTGGCCACTCTGACCCTGTGCTAATGCTGCCTTTCCTTGGAGCCTTTAATCTGTGAGCAGTGGTCATTATCTGGAAAATCAACCAATCAATCCAAGCCTTCTCTAAACGCTGCTGCCCCTGCTCGAGCAGGGCAGTGCAGCCACTCAGGGCATTAGTGCAGGAGATTGTCCCTGCTCTTCTTTTTCCATTAATCTGCTTTAATCCACCCAGGGCTTGCAGGATTTCCAATTAGTGGTCCTTCAATAATTGCCTCCTTTGCAGAGGCAGAATCTCAGTGCAGGCTCACGCAGCAGGGCTGGGATTCCAGCTGAAGGAGAAGGGGGAATGATGGCAGGTCAGGGGAAACCCCTTGGACAAGGGGAGTCCCTGGCTGGCCAAGGCACACAAATGGCACTCAGCCTGCAGAAGTCAGAGCCAGGCTCCCGGGAAGCCCCAGGATTTGTTGGGAAATCACAGTGTTCAACAGCATTTGCAGGTTCTTCAAATTTGACCTTTACTTTGTGGAGCTTTATGCAGCAGCCACTTTATCCTGCTTAGCTGAAGCTTCCCCAAGTGAAATATCTTCAAATATCTTCTCTGAGGCCTTTATAGACTGTGGAAAGGAGCAGGCGTGGCCTGCTCCACACCTTGGGAATGGGTCCTGCCTGGGAGGGGGTGGGAGGTGACTCTGGGACAGCAGAGGAGTCCTGCTGGCCTTGGGAATTAATCCTGCACTGACATTGCTTTTTATTAGCATCACTTCAGCCCAGCTGGGGCTGGTGCTGGAGAGAGATTTCCCTGGGAGCCTGTTCCAGGCAGGCAGCAATATTGGACAGGGAGTTCCTGCAGGATGAGCTGCTTATGCAGGGCTGCAGCAGCGGGGAATGGGATTGGCAGCCAAGGCTCTGCTTGGGTATTTCTCACCTCCACGTGAATTCCGCTCAAGTTATCCTGAGTTCCTGTAATTTTATGGCCTGGCTTTCAGGCTGAGTTATTAAAGAAGGCTCCTGGAGAGACTGGGATGGTGGAATCGGGGTCTTGCAAGGTTTTTTTTCTCTTTTGCCTCAATCCAGACCTCCCAATCTCATCCGTAAATGTGCAACTCTTCCCTCCCTGCAGCTCCTTTTGGGCTTTGGCACAGGTCAGTGGAGCATTAAAAATATGAATACAGCTGTAATATTGGGATTTGGGAAGCTCTATCCTGGCTGGGAAGGAGGAGCTGAAGGTGGGATCAGCTCCTGGGCTGGAGACCCAATCTGGGTCTGTGCTCTGGTGAAGTTCTGAGCAGGCTGAGTTTGGGATGAATTTTGGATTGAGCAGCTTTAAAAGCTAGTTGGATCCAGGATGGATCCAGGATAACACAGAGCAATCCAGCCATGGAGAGTGGAGCAAGGCTCTGTTAGTGCCATAACAGCGTCTTAAATAAAATAAATATTTTTTTTTAAAGCACTGGAAGGAAAGATTTGCTTTGCCTTGCTTCAGAAGGGAAGGGAAGGGGAGCAGATTTTCCTGCTGTTGTCCCAAAGATCCAGGCTGGCTGTGCTCCCTCCAAGCCTCAGTTCCCCCTTTTCCAGCACTTTGTTGTGTCTGTTGAGATTGAAACATCTCCAGGGAATCGACGGGGGGCTGGAAGGGGCTGGAAGGGGCAGTGTTGCCCTGGTCTGGCTGAGGGCATGGAAATGGCTCCAGGGAGAGCTGAGAGCCCCTGGCAGGGCCTGAAGGGGCTCCAGGAGAGCTGCAGAGGGACTGGGGACAAGGCCTGGAGGGACAGGACACAGGGAATGGCTTCCCAGTGCCAGAGGGCAGGGCTGGGTGGGAGATTGGGCAGGAATTGTTCCCTGGGAGGGTGGGCAGGGGCTGGGCTGGAATTCCCAGAGCAGCTGTGGCTGCCCCTGGATCCCTGGCAGTGCCCAAGGCCAGGCTGGACATTGGGGCTGGAGCACCTGGGACAGTGGGAGGTGTCCCTGTCATGGCAGGGGTGGCACTGGGGGGGGTTTAAGATCCCTCCCAACCCCAACCATCCTGGGATTCCCTGATCTCAGCTGTGCTGCTCCCAGCCCTGCTCTCTGGGGAAATGTTCCCTGTTTCCCTCAGAGCTGTCTCAGCCACCAGCTCAGAAATCAGCCCTGGGGCACAGTGTTCATCTCACTTGGAGGGATTAACACCCCAAACCTACAAATAATGCTCAGGGGAAGCAGAGAGGGAAAGCTGCCTGTAATTAAAAATAATGCCTGGGCAAGCACCTGACGGTTCTGCTGGAAAGAATTCCTTGTCTCTGCCTGTGCCAGGCAGGACTGCAAAGGGCAAATATCCACAGCCCATAGGCTGCTTCCCTGGGGAGCTGCTTTGGTTGCTGTTCCATCCCACAGTGACAATTTCCTACATCTGCTTTCACAAGTTGCTCACTCAGGTACCTTTGGGCTCGGGGACATTCCTGGGGAATTGGGAAAATGGAGATGTGTGGGCAGAGCAGGAGAAGGAGCTGGGTCTGGAGCAGCAAGTGGTTGTCTCGGCGCTGGCAGCGAGTGCAGGATGCTGGGTCCGGCCTCGCCATCTGCACCAATAATCAAGGCTTCATTAGAAACCCGGATTTGTTGTAAATTAGAACATGTAATTAGAAAATGTGTCTGCTAATTGAGTCCCTTTGATGTAGGCTTCAAGATGTGTTGCTGATCCCACACAGAGCGGGTTTTTAATGCCTTTTATTTATACACATTTCCCCCATTTATTGTTATTTGCAGCTCAAACTCTTTGCTGATCAGAAATATTCCGAAATTCATCGTGCAAAGAGCAGTGTCATTGGGGCTATTTATAAACACGGAGCTGGCACAAAATGCCATTCAGCAAATTCCTTTTTTTAGGTTGCTTCTCTCCACACCCCCTCCCCGCTCCTTTTTTCCCTTTCCTTTATGTTTCCAACTACAAAACAAGAAGTTTCTATTTTCGCCGGTGCCGGAGCGTTCCGAGGCAGTGAGTGAGGATGCTGCAGTAGGTGGCACTCCTCCCTCTCCCTCAGCTCCAGGAGGGTTTTGCCTTCCTGGAGCTGCTGCCTCTCAGGACCATCAGGAATGGGGTGCCTTGAACTCCTGTGCTCACCCAGCATCCCTCAGCACCCTCTGCAAAGTCCAAGGTGTAAAACCCATGTCCGCAGCTCATTCCTGGCTGGAATGATGTCACCTGAGCTCCCTGCAGGTTTGGTTGGAGCTGGTGGCCTTTGACCCTGGCCCAGGAAGGCACTACGTGCCCAGCTCGGTGGGAATTGGCCTCCCCAAGCTCAGTCTGGCTATTCCTGCTCCTGCCAAAGGGGTTGGAGCTTCTCGAGGAAGGGAGCACTGCAGACATGCAAAAAAATCTTATTGCCCTTATGTAAGCTGAAGGAATTAATTAAATAAATGTACAAAAATATCCTCTGAGGAAAACAGAACAGCCAGCCCAGAAATCAATTTCCTGAAATCGGCTCCAGCACCAAGTGGGGCCTTTCCAGGGCCTTTCCAAGGCTTTACTCCTTGTAGGAAACACCCCTAGAGGGGAGAGAGGGAGGAAGTTTAACCCCTGAGGCTCTGCTCTCCCTCTGTGAGGAGAGGTGGGGTGGCAGCATCACACTCTGGATTCCTGGGAATGAAGGGATGAAGGGATGAAGGGATGAAGGAGGGAGGAATGAGCCCCACAGGGATTTTGCAGAGGGAAGTTGGGTCAGCAGGAGGGATCCAGCCCCAACCTCTGCCTGCTCCATGCAGCTGAGAGCACAGCAAAGGTTTTCCTGGGATTGCTCCATGGGACCAGCAAGGAGCTGAAGACATCACCACGATCATCCCAACCTGCTGCACAAATGGAATCCAAGGAGTTTCTCCTTGTCCCTGGGAACAAGGGATTGCTGTCCTGGATGTTTGCCCATCCCTGGAGCTGGAGAGCCTCCCCAGCAGTGGAGCAGGAGTCTCTCTGGAGGGAGCACAGCAGGAATGGTGATCCTGCCCTGCAGGATCTCGGGATCAGAGAACACCTCCCTGTCCTCTGGGAACCCTCAAACCCAGCTCAGCCCTGCAGGAATGGCTCAGGATTTGGGCCCCCGTGAAGGAAATGCTGCTGTTCCCAAAGCTCAGTGTACCACTAGGCTGGAATCAGGAATCAGCAATCAGGAAAGATGCACATTGCTGCAGACACGGGAGCACGGCAGAGGAGTTTAGTGTTCCTAATAAAAAAAATCTAATTCCCCTAATCTGGAGGAAACACTAAAAGCTACATGCTACCAATTATTTCCTTCTAGTTTTAATTTACAGCAATCAGTTATAATGGATGAAATTAATTCTCAGTTTAATTCTGTTGGCTGTGTGCTTAGCATCCCATTTTTTTTCCATCTCCCCTTTTCCTGGCTGCATCCAGCTTCCGTGGTACTGCTTAGGGAGGAACATTGGCCCTAATTGTTTACAACCATCCCAGCCTTTGGTGTAATCCCCTGTTTGCTGCAGCTTTGGGGGGTTGACTCACATCAGCTGTTCAAACCCAAAGTTTTAACATTAAAATGATGAACATCAACATATCTATCTTCCACCCATGGATCCCCGGGTCCATCTCTGAGCATGGGCTCTCTCTGGCTGTAGCCAGAGGGGTTCTCCTGAGTTACCCCTGTTAAATTAAGAGCCTAGAACTGGTCAGAAACCCTGCACGGACTGTGGAGCACAATTCACCTGATCCCTCTGATGGTTCACCTTCATCTTTGATGCTTCCCCTTCATCTCTGATGGTTCATCTTTGTTTTTCTGATGGCTCATCTTCATCCCTCTGATCATTCATCTTCATCCCACTGATGGTTCACCTTCATCCCTCTGAGGGTTCCCCTTAATCTCTGAGGGTTCACCTCATCCCTCTGGTGGTTCATCTTCATCTCTGATGGTTTTCCTTCATCCTTGAAGGTTCTCCTTCATCCCTCTGATGATTCACTCTCGTCTCACAGCTCAGCTGGGGACAGGCACAGCGAGGATGGTCCAATGAGGCTGTGAGGATGAGGAGGGCCTGGAGCATCTCCCTGTCCAGGGGAGGCTGAAGGAGCTCCATGGTCCTGGTGGGTCCTTTCTGGCTCAGGAAATTTCATGATTCCAAGCCCACAGCGCTGGCTCGGAGCCCAGACAGATCCTGTTCCCTGAGAACTTGTGGACATGGAAGCATTGGCTGTATTCATCCCCATTTCCCCAGGATTTTGTCATTGCAGAGAACTGGAGCAAAGTTCAGGCAGAGTCAGAGCGCTGGTATTTTTACATCCAGCCTCTCACTCTCTCCTTTCGACGCCGCTTTTCCTTTGGAAAGGGTATTTTTGCCTGGCAAGTGCTAACGGATTACATCAGCCCGGGGCCGGCTCTCAGCCCGACACCCCGCAGCCAGGCTGGCGTGTGGGGCTTGTGTTCTCTGCAACACTGAATGAAACCAGTGTGAAAGCTGAGACCTCTGGGCACAGCAAACCCCCTGCTCTGCTCGGCTCCAACAACAGAGAAGCTCGGGAGGAGCTGTTAGCACCGTCCCTGTTCCCGTCGCTGGTGTCAGCGCTCCATCTGATCCACACGGGGCGGGGACAGGAATCCTCCTCTGGAATGCCCCCGGAGTTCAACCCAGCCAGCACATGCTGCTTGTATCTGCTCCGAGTGACTGAGCTGCTTTTACTCTGGTGGGGATGCAAAGGTTCTTACCGGGCTCAGGGAGCTCCGGAGCTGATCCACGGTACTGCCCAGAGCAGCTGTGCTTTCAAGTGGTGTGGCAATGGATGGAGCCATTTATTTCCCACAATAAAATGCCAGACACATTTGGGTTTAAGTGCCAGGAAGCTCCTGGATTATGCACCCCACAAGGTGCCCAGGTCTGGAGCCAGAGTCTCAAACCTCCCTTCCTCTCTTTTTTCCACCACTTCCTACCACGGGTTTCTGGCAGGGGGAACCTTCTGGAATGGGGCTGTCACTGTGCAGAGCCTCGTGTGGGATGAATGGTTAATGGGTGCAATGCAATGCAGACATAATGAGGGAGTTATAAGAGCTTTATTTATGGGCTCCACATTAAAGTGATATCACACCATTAAATCTTCCCCCCATTAGTGCTGGAGTGGAGAGCAGGAGTGAGGCAATCATGGAAAATCTCCCCATCAGTCTCTGCAGAGCCGGGAAAGGCACGCTGGGGCTGTATCCCTTCCCCAGGCTGGGTTGGGACAGGCAGCCAGGGCTGCCTTAGAGCTCCAGGGAGTTCCTTCGGAGAGATCCCTGATCTCTCTGACCCCACAGAGGTCACCCCACACCTCCCCCTCCTCTCTGGCACTTTCCCGGCACTTCGGATGCCTCCACTCAGGGTCTGGCCCCCTCCCCCAGGGAAAGGCACCCAGGGAAAACCCTGACCTGCTCAGAGCACCAGGGGACATTTCTGAGCTGAGACCTACTGAGAGGGAGAAAAGCACAGGTTTGGGGGTGTGGAAGTGTTTCTGTTTTCCCTGGGCTTGGTCTATCTGTGCTCTCCAAGAGGACAATGACAGCAGCCTCCCCCTGAGCTGAGGTGCTTCATGGCAAGGGCTTGCGAGCAACAGGGATCACTTTGGGAAAGTAAAGGAATCCCTGGCTTTGGAATTCTTTCCAGAATTTGGAATTCCTTAAACCCTATCACAGCTGGGGGTGCATGAAAAGGACCACTTCAATTATTTATTGCCACACATCAGTGATGGCATTTATTAAACTCAAAGCAGAAATCTTTTCCATTTTCTATTTGCCAAAAAGTTCTAAAAGCCCACTGTGGTTCAGTTTTCCCATGTTTCTTCAGAGTTGTCAACAGAAAACAAAGATCATCAGCCCTGTAACTCCAGAGGTTCCAGTGCAGGGTTTGCTTTCTGCTAAACGCCTCTTCAAATATTCATCTGAAATTAATGGGGGAATGGATTTCCGTTATGTGATGTGAGACAATAAACCCAGATGTTCACTCTGCAGCAGCAACTTCGCTGCAGGGATGTGAATCCCTGAGTTCATTTCGGCTGCATTTTCTCCTCAGAGCTGCAGGGACAGTTTGCTGTGGCTGTTTCATTCAGCTCTGTTTTAACTTAGGAAGCAGAAAAGAACCGGTCTGCTCTGAAAGCTGATTGAAAAGAGGCTAGAAAGGGACTTTGGACAAGGAGGAATGGCTTCCCACTGCCAGGATGGATGGCAGATTGGGC
Organism: Hylia prasina; assembly: GCA_013397195.1. Lineage (NCBI taxonomy): Eukaryota > Metazoa > Chordata > Aves > Passeriformes > Sylviidae > Hylia > Hylia prasina. Next base: position 610,300 of record VYXD01010578.1, on the reverse strand, counting down.
AGGAATTGTTCCCTGGGAGGGTGGGCAGGGGCTGGGCTGGAATTCCCAGAGCAGCTGTGGCTGTCCCTGGATCCCTGGCAGTGCCCAAGGCCAGGCTGGACATTGGGGCTGGAGCACCTGGGACAGTGGCAGGTGTCCCTGCCAGGGGATGGACTTTAAGGTCCCTCCAGCCCAAACCATTCCAGGATTCTGTGACGGGTCAGAACTTCTTTGCTGTGCAGGTTGGGAAGCTGAGGCACATCCACCTGGAAACCCTGGAGCTGAGCCCTGCCTGCTCTCCCTGTGCCCTGCACAGCCACGAAAGGGTTTTCCAGAGGCTGCAGAGGAGCTGTGCCAGCCCCTCTCTGTCACTCGGTGTGGAGCTCAGCTCTGTGTGTCACAGCCACGCTTCGATTGTCCCCTCCTTCCCCGGGGAAGGGCAGGGACAGCCGGGCTGGGCCGGGCTGACACCAGCGCTGGGTCAGGAGCAGTTCAGGAGGGGGAAGAGGCAGAGACAAAGGCTCGGCGTGCGCTCGCAGTGACACAAAGTGTGACACGGAATTAGCGGGGATTATGCGGCATCAGCGGCTCCCCCGACACAAGGACACTAATCGCCCTCTCCCACATCAAAGCCTCTCATCAACGCCTGAGTCTTAAGCGTGCTCCACTTTATCAAATGAAAATAATGACGCTGTGTTTTACACGCCGTTGTGGGGAGGAGATGCCCCGGAAAAGCTCCGGCTCCCTCAGCCCGGAGCGCCCGTCCCCGGGGATGGGGCTCGGGAGCGCAGCTGGGAAAGGCGAGCCCCATCCCCATCACCCCTGAGCACACCGGAGACATCTCCCGACGGCTGCTGGAGGCGCAGCCCCGTTCCTGGGCACAGCCCGGCGGGCTCAGGTACTTCTGAGATGATTTGAGGGAGTAAAAACTCCCTCTTTTTGCTGCAAAAAGAGTGGCTGATTGAAATCTTGAGCAAACCCATCCCTCTCCTGCTAAGTGGCTTGTGCTTGCTGGCTGTGCTAAGGAAGAGTTTGATGTGTCCCCTTGGAAAGTGCTAAAATGAAACTTTCCCATTTTCCAGCCTGCAGCAGCCTTGCGTAGAATTCACCATTATTTTTATGATCACGTTTGAAAGTGCTCGAGCTGGAAGTAAAACTTTCCCTTGGGTCTGCAATTACTTTTTTTTCCTCCAATTTCCCAGAGAAAAAGTTGGGGTTTTGTTGGTTTGTTTTTTTTTTTTTAACCTGGCTTAACAGAATCTATGATTTTGTATTTTAAATTATGCAGCATTACCAAAGAGCCTTGAAACCAATTATTCAAACAGGTCTCTGCTTTCTCCTAGGCTAAAGGACAAATCCTGCCCTTGCAGGGAAGAGCAGCTCCGGGAAGGGGAGGGGAGCTTTGCAAACTTTGTTTCTCCCCAGAACCTGGGGGAGTAAATGAGCACTCCTGGCTCAGCCTTTCAAGCTGCCAGATGGTTCTTCCATCCTTGACTACTCCAGGTCCATCAGCCTGGAGAGGAGAAGCTCCAGGGAGAGCTGAGAGCCCCTGGCAGGGCTTGAAGGGGCTCCAGGAGAGCTGCAGAGGGACTGGGGACAAGGCCTGGAGGGACAGGACACAGGGAATGGCTTCCCAGTGCCAGAGGGCAGGGCTGGCTGGGAGATGGGGCAGGAATTGTTCCCTGGGAGGGTGGGCAGGGGCTGGGCTGGAATTCCCAGAGCAGCTGTGGCTGCCCCTGGATCCCTGGCAGTGCCCAAGGCCAGGCTGGACACTGGGGCTGGGAGCACCTGGGGCAGTGGGAGGTGTCCCTGTCATGGCAGGGGTGGCACTGGGTGGGATTTAATTCCTCCAAACCCAGACCAGTCTGGGGCTCTGAGCCCTCCCTGTGTTCCCCAGGCCCCTCTGGTTCTCGTTCTGGTTCAGGGGCAGGAATCTCCTGTTTGGCTCCGGGCAGGGAGGATTTCCCTGCTCTCCCCAGTCCTTTGTGAGTGCAGGTGCTCCACTGTCACTGCAGCCCCCGCTGCTCCCAATCCCATCCAGCTGTGTTCAGAGCAGGCCTTGGCAATCACTGCCCCTCCTCAGAGGTTGTTATTTAGCCAGTCAACTCTTTTATTAAGCAAATTGCTCCCACGACCTGCAGAAATCTGCAGCGTTGTCAGCTCTCAACAGTCACGAACTCGGAGAAAATGAGAGTACAGATAGAAATCTGTAGTTTCATCTTGAAATAATGACTTTTTCAATGTCTAAATCTTGTTTTCCGCAGCCCGCCCAGCCCCTGTCTAGACATGCTGGTTCTGTTGTTCCTTCCTGAGCAGCCAGGCCAACTTTGGCACAGGTGCAATGCCGTGACCTCCCTGCACTGTCCCATCCCTTCCCAGCCAAAGTCACATTTGCCCTGGGTAGTCCTGGCCCCTCTCCAGGTTTGCTTTTCACAAACGATCATTATCTCTGCCTGTCCTGCCATGCTGAGCAGCCTGATCTCCACACATCACATGTCATTAGATTTAAAGTCACTTAGCAAAGACATTTAGTCTGCAGCTGGGTGGAACTGTCTGGTGTGTGCCACTTGTTTTCAGTTCTCAGGCTGTAAGATCTTCATGTCATGTTCTTCAGTTTACCTTTCTCTCCTGTTCATTTAATGGAAGAAACTGATTTTTATTCTAATTTTTGCTGTGTTTTATTTTTCTGTATTTTATTCTAATTTTTCAAGTAGCAGTGCACTCTTGGCAGCTGTTTGAGCTGCACACAACACCCACGTGTGCAATTCCAGAGCAGCCCCAGGCCCAGGGTGTGGGTGGCTCTGCTGCCTGGCACTCCTGTCCTGGTGGAGATTCCTCCCAGGAATTCAGACATCCTTGGCCTCCCCTCCTCCCTGTGCCCTCGGTGCAGAGCTCTGGGAAGGGTGAGTTCATTAACACTTGTAGAAGGCACCTGAAGTGGAAAATCATTTATGAGCGCACGGTCAGTGCGGTGGGGAGGAGCTGTCACAGCGGCTCAGGGCTCCCCTGGATCTGTCACCTCCACTGCAGCTCTGAGCAGTGGCTGAGCTCCCACCCACGGCCACCCAGGCTCCATCCAGCTGCAGACAGATCCCTGTGTGCCCAGCCAGGCTCAGGGAGAGTCCAGCAGATTTGCCTGTGGAGGATTTACATAAATCATTGACTCCAAGAAACCTTCTGTGCATACCAGCCCAGCCTGGGGCTGCTGTGGGGACCTGAGCCACACGTGGGGCCTGGGGTAAAGGGGGGACGTGGTTTCCCCTCCCAGTTATAACCACCCCACTCCTGAGCTCTGTGGCGTTCAGCACACCTGGCTCAGGGCACAGCCAGCCAAGCTTTCCACGTCCCCATCCATGGTCCCTGATCCCAGTCTCCCTGTGGAAGGGGTGGAAGGACCGAGAAGTCACAGACAGAGCTGCAGCACTGGCTCCAACGTCGGGGAGCCCCAGAGCTGCCCCACAGGGCGTCCAGCGGCTCCTGCTGCTCCTGCGTGGTGTCTGTGGGGACCTGACACCCTGGGCAGGCAACACGGGGCAGGGGTGAGCACTGCTGTGGGTCTGAGTGATCCGTGTGTCCAGTACAGCCCGGGTGTCCCCATGATCCAGGTGTCCCCATGATCCGTGTGTCCGGCACAGCCCATGTGTCCCCATGATCTGGGTGTCCCCATGATCCATGTGTCCAGCACAGTCCGTGTGTCCCCACGATTTGTGTGTCCCCACGATCTGTGCGTCCCCATGATCCGTGTGTCCCCATGATCTGGGTGTCCCCATGATCCGTGTGTCCCCACGATCCGTGTGTCCCCATGATCCGTGTGTCCCCACGATCCGTGTGTCTGGCACAGTCCGTGTGTCCCCATGATCCGGGTGTCCCCACGATCCGTGTGTCCCCATGATCCGTGTGTCCGGCACAGTCCATCCCTTGGCCAGCGGCTGTTGAAGCCACTGCTGGGCAGTGGCAGGGCTGGCACTCTGTGCCACACTGGGTGAAAATCCTATTTTGGGGAAGGTGGGGGAAGCCCTGGTGCTGTAAGTTCATGAAGGGTGATGGAAGGGGGGTACAGGCAGAGCAGGGCTGGCCCTGGGCTGGCATGGAAGGGGAGCTGAAGGGCAAGGACAGCCTGGAAGAGCGGAGCTGGCCCAGACAAACCAGCAGCAGTGTTGGCAGAAGGCTCAGCAGGCTCCCGTGCCTCTGATGCATTTTCACACCGACTTTTGCATTCTGTTCATGTTTCTTTCTATTTCTACACCTGGATCGTGGCCAGAATGAAAAAGAAGAAGGGCAGATAGAAAACTTAGCGCTTTTCAATTAAACAGGAAGCTCTTTGCCATTGTAAGTGAGCTTATTTAGACATTAAATCAAAATCAAATGCTTGCACTATCAGTGCTGCTCACAGTCTGATAATTAATGATGGCTCTCCCCAGCGCAAACCCTCAGTGTTCTGTCAGCACCACTGTAAGCTTTGATCGAAAGCTTTTTAAGTAGTTTCAGAAGCTGGATCTGTAAAATAAAAATAACCCAGAGTGGTAATTCTACGCTCAAGAAATAAATAATAAAGGCTCAGAGCGTTTAAGTGTTGGCTGTCAGCTCATCAGCGATTCCAGCGTCACGGGCTGAGTGAGCAGTGAGGGAAGGAAGGGGTTTCTGGACACTTAGGTGGGGACTCTTTTACATCCCTCCGCCAGCAGGGAGGCGTTTCAAGGCAGAGGTGGATTATTTCTGCCTTTTCCGCACTCTATGTGGTGGAAAGGGATCTCGGGTCCGGTGAAAATCAGGCTCAGTTGTTATGGAAATGCCATAAGTCCACCCCAGACAGAGCTGTGAGGGGGTGAGGCAGGAAGGGATGAGGCAGGAAAGGAGGCAGAGCTGCTCTCAGGGTGTGCATCAGTCCCTGCTGGGCCAGGGCCCCGGGGTCAGGTCCCACCAGGGCAGGCAGGAGCAACCTGGGCACCTCTGGGGTACACAGCCTGGGGGCAGGGGGAATTGCCCGGGGCTGGGAGGGCTGCAGGAACATCAGGAACCTCCAACTGGGCTGTGGCTGGAGCGTCTCCTCTCCCCCCTCACCTTCCTGACAGGGTTTGCACTGGCCCCATTCCCAGCCAGGCATTTCCCCCATTCCCTTCAGCAGCACATGGAGAGCCCTCTCCTGTCCCACCCCCTGGAGGTGCACTGGAATCCCACCTGAGCATCGTGTGCCTCCCTCTCCATCCCACCCACCTGGGCACAGGATGGACGAGCCTCTCCCCACTCCCTCTGCCCCCCCGCTGGAGGAGCCTTCTCCTGTCCCACCCTCTGGGCAGGGCAGGAGCTGCCAGGGCCACCAGCGGGGCTCCCCTTGCTGCCTGGCACTGCTGGGATGGTCACCCCGCGTTATTTCTGCCCAAACTGGGAACTGCTGGCACTGCTGGGACGGTCACACTGCGTTATTTCTGCCCAAACTGGGAACTGCTGGCACTGCTGGGATGGTCACACCGCGTTATTTCTGCCCAAACTGGGAACTGCTGGCACTGCTGGGATGGTCACACCACATTATTTCTACCCAAACTGGGAACTGCTGGCACTGCTGGGATGGTCGCACTACGTTATTTCTGCCCAAACTGGGAATTGCTTTCCTCCAGGGCTGGGGACTCCACCTCCTTCCCAGTTCCAGTGCCTGACCATCCTTGCAGGGAAGAAATTTCCCCTAGTATCCAATTTAAGCCTCCCCTGTGCAACTTGAGGGCATTTCCTCCTGTCCTGCCCCTTGTTCCCCAGGGTTTTCCTGCTGTTCAGGTGTCACACATCCCACCTGCCATGCAGGACAGGCTGGGGGACTCCAGCCTCCCCAAAAGGAACCAGGGGGGTCATGCCCAGGAGTGCAGGGCTGCTGAAGCAGGATTGAATTATTAAGAGCAATTTTGACTAATTAAGAGCAGTTCCTCACGTGCCAGTTGGAAACAACACCAGTGTGACACAGAGCAGCCCAGAAAGGCCCCAGTCACCATCACCCTGCTGAGATTTGCTGTTACTCCTCTTTTTCTGACTCAGATTGGGTTGAAATGTCTGGGAATCATTAAAAAAGCATCTTGGGGCAATCTGAGCATGAGCATCATGGCATGAGGAGTTTGTCACGTTCCCCCAGGCTTGCTGGGGGAATCCAGAGCCCTGGACTTTGGGAAGTGACAGCTTGGATGCTGCTCACGCCGTGTCCTCGGTGTGAGATTTGTGCACTCAGGAGTCTGGAGCACACGGAATGTGGAAACTGGGAGTTGTGTGGAGCAGTGGAGGGACAAGAGGCCTGGATTTGTCATCTCCAAGGGTTGTAATCATGGTAATTAACGGTGTTTGTAGGTCCTGAGCTGGCTGCAGTAAGATTTTACACAGTGCATCTTCCACAGAACGATTTCTATTACTGAGAGCAGATAAAAACTGACACAGGCTCAGGGTGACTCGGGAAATCAATAAACAATAAAACTTAGCATGAAAACAAATAAATTAACCCAATCAGAAGAGACACTGAGAGCCCATCAGACTTGTTAGACAGATGAAGTCAAATGTCACTCCCAGGGCTGAGCAATTGCTCCGGCAGACACGCCAGGCTCCCTTTAAGGATGATTTTCTCAACCTCTTTAGGACTGAGCTTGTTTCCATCTGCCAAACTCAGTCTGAATCAAGCAGAAGGAGACAGACAGGCTCCAAAATACCTCATCGCCCTGGAAGGGGTTTCTGTGCTCTGCTCTCCACAGTGACTGCACAGAGGCTCAGAACCCCTTTGGGGCTGGATGTGCTGCACCCTGAGCTCAGCTCTGCTGGCAGGAACATGGGGTGAGCCTGGGATGATCCCCTGGGACGAGTCCCGGCCTCCATTGGGAGTGGGAACCAGCCTGGATGAGGGATCCACTAATTAAAATGCTCTCCTATAATTGCAGGTGAATCAGAGAATCAGGAAATGGTTTGGGTTAGGAGGCCCCTAAAACCCCACCCCTGCCCCTGTCCCAGGCTGCCCCAATGTCCAGCCTGGCCTTGGGCACTGCCAGGGATCCCGGGGCAGCCACAGCTGCTCTGGGAATTCCAGCCCAGCCCCTGCCCACCCTCCCAGGGAACAATTCCTGCCCAATCTCCCAGCCAGCCCTGCCCTCTGGCACTGGGAAGCCATTCCCTGTGTCCTGTCCCTCCATCCCTTGTCCCCAGTCCCTCTGCAGCTCTCCTGGAGCCCCTTCAGGCCCTGTCAGGGGCTCTCAGCTCTCCCTGGAGCTTCTCCTCTCCAGCTCAGCACCCTCGACTCGCCCAGCCTTTCCTCACAGGAACTACCTGATTGTAACCTTCACTTCTGACTCATTTCCCACGCAAACCCAGCTTCAGTCCCTGCACAAAGCTGTGAATTTCCTCTGCTTGGACTCCTCAGTCCAACCCCCCCAAAGCAGAGGGCACCTCCAGCCCCCTCTGGTCCCAATCCCTCCCCCACACAGCGGGGCTGGGACCCTCCCCTTCCATCCTATGGGGCAGCAAACATTTAAAATGAATAATTGAATTCCAGCTGGACTGTGCCCGGCCAGGCTGTGCCAGGTGCTGCTGTCACACAGGGAACAGTCTCAGGCACTTTCCAGCAGCAAAGAAATCATTTTTTATTGCCTATAATTATATGTGTTTCTAGCTAAATTGATCACAGAGGTAGATCTGGGTTTGGTACAACAGAACTCCACCAGGCTGGGTTTGACCCTCTGGCTTTGCGTGAGCTCAGCCTAATGATGTTAATTAATGGGAGGAGGGAGGAATAATCCAGGGGTTAACAGGGCTGGGGCTCTCTAGCACAGCTGGCTGGAAAAACTGCAATAATATTTGGGGGTTGGCTTGACAAGAATTGTGTTTTCTGCAGCTTTTTAGCAAAAAAAATAAAAATAAAACCAGAATAAAAATGGTTCCAGCCCAGACGAAAGATTTGCTCAGTCTGGGGGATTGTGGAGTTTCTGCTGTGCTAAATGAGGAAAATGCTGAGCAATAAGATCCCATTTCCAGAGGAAACGTCCCAGTGTTGTGATGGGGAATGGGCAGTGGGAAGGAAGCCTGACTGGAGGGGAGGGGTCAGCTCTGGCTGCCGAGGGGCTCTGGGGTTTCCAGCTGGGCTGGGACAGGGTCACCTCGAGGCCTCGCCTGTCCCAGGCTCCCCACGGACCTCGGGAGCTGCTCTGGCCTCTGACCTCGAGGAAGGGCCTTTCCAAGAGATTGTCCCAAGGAAAAAGAAGTAAAAATCCCTGTTTTTTACCAGTGGGTGGATAATCCATAAAGTGTTTGTGTCTAATCTGGGGCTTTATTTAGATCAGTTCTTCTGGATTTTGACCTTTTCATCCTTAATTGTTTACTGTCTTTATAAGTTCAATTAATTTTTTTAATTGGAAAATCAGCTTTAACGGCAAAGCAGAGCTTTAAATCAAGAGAATGGTGTAAGAGGAAGTTTCAGACTTCAGAACTTTCTGAACACTTAAAATTCCAGATAAATCAAAATGGACTTTCTCCTTTGAAAACTTCTGGCTCCAGCACATCAGCATTTCTCCATGGGGGAAAAGATGAGGGAAGTTCCTGGGCAATTTCCCAATATTTCTGGTACCTGCAGTAGCTGTTTAAAACCCTTTTACATCCTTCACCCTCCCACACACACTGCTGAGAAATAAATCCTTTGGAAATGGAAATCAGGCTTGAAGTAAACAGATTAGTAATGGTTATTTGGTAACACTTTATTAATTAAATGTCCTAAATACATTTAAACCTAGGCATTTAATTTAGATTTATTGGGATAATTTAGATTTATAAGAATCGTTATGATACCTTAAGTACAGTAAATGCCAATTGATTTTTATAGACAATATTTACTGAAGTGTAACCACAGTGCAAAATTTAATTATCTCCATCCTCAGTTAAAAGGACAGGACAGAGGGTTCAGCCCCAGGATCGCTGGGGGCTGCCAGGGCTGGGAGCTGCTCCTGCTCTCTGACCTTGGAGCACTGAGCTCTGCCCTGTCCTGTGCTTCCAGATCCTTCCAGGAATGCTGAGAGATCCACAGACATTTCTTAATAGGGAAATCTTCTACCTCATGGTTCACCTGGAGAGGAGAAGCTCCAGGGAGAGCTGAGAGCCCCTGGCAGGGCCTGAAGGGGCTCCAGGAGAGCTGCAGAGGGACTGGGGACAAGGCCTGGAGGGACAGGACACAGGGAATGGCTTCCCAGTGCCAGAGGGCAGGGCTGGCTGGGAGATGGGNAGGGGTGGGCTTGGATATGAGCTGAGCTGAGCTGAGCTGAGCTGAGCTGATCTTTAAGGTCCCTCCCAACTCCTCTGATCTGGACCAGCTCTGATTTGTCCTTCTGGGGCTGTTGGCAGGGAAGGAGTCACATTAACACATCTCCAAACTGGGAGGAAAATGTTACAATCTTCCAGTTACCCTGGGTGCTTCCTCAACCATGAATTGTTGATCCTTTGTTCCAAAGGATCTTTTCTTTTGTCTTTTTGTTCTTGACATCCCTTTTGCCCTGTGAGCATCATTGATTTTCCTGTGCAGGGTCACTCAGGCTGGATTTACCTTGGTGCTGGGGCTGCTGGCCAGAGGGAGCAGAGCAGCCAGAGCTGCTGGGCCAGGAGAGCAGGGCACAAAATTCCCAATCTCCTGCTGCTCACCCACAGCTTCTGAAGCAAATTAAAGCCCACCCCAAATTCTCATCCTGAGAAGCCGCAGCACGATCACTGCCCAACAGGATGGGAATGTCAGCAGTGCAGGGATCTCTCACTGCTTCATTCTGCCAAAGTTTTGACACCTTTGACTCAGGGGCCATTTGGGAAGGTTTATGTTCTATCAGCTTTGCTTTGAGACTGGAGCAGGAGCGAGCCTGGAATCTCAAGCAGAGCCCAGCCAGGCTCACCTGTGCTCGTGTGAGCCCCACAAATCAGCTCAGACACTCCAACAAGTTCACAAACCCTCAGGAAACTTCAAACAAACCTGGGCTGGGTCTTCAGGATGGATGCAGAGTTCTTATAGGAAATCATTCCCAGCAAGCAGCTCAGAGGGCAAGATAATGATTCCTGAAGTGAAAATAACACAAAGCAGGGAGATTAAGTGGGATAAACATATTTTCATGCAGCTATGCTGAAGACTTTGCTGTTGGAACCTTGCAATGTCAGTTTGCCCTCTCTGATCAGAGTCCCCACATTTTTCTCTGTCTCAAACCCAAATGCCTCCAACTCTCACCAAAATTCACCCCAAGCACTTTAAACCCTCTGCATGTCTCAGCCCGTGCTCTGTGTCTTGGATTTACCTCCTCCAGGTGGAATATTCCACCTTTTCCAGGTGAAAAGTAATCTGCTGCTGCACAGGGACCTCAGGGCTGAATGGAAAAGCAGTTCAGCTGCAGGGCTGAGCGTACAGGCTGAGAGAGGGATGTTGTGTGTGGGGAACCTGGCAGGCAGAGGAGCTGATCCTGTGGAATCAGTAACTGAGATAATTGGAATATGGGTATTTGTGGGAGGAGCAGCTTCTCTGTGTGTGCTGGTGGCTGTTTGTGTGGAGACAGAACTGAGAGCTGAGTCACTGCTGGGTGAACCTGGGGAGGCTGTTTGAAGGAGGCTTTGATCCCTGGAATTGTCAGACTTTGTGTACTGGGATAGAGCCACAATTAAGGTGGAAATGAGGAAGGAGCAAGGCTCGGTGCCCACAGCACCCACTGGGGAGGAGCTCTGCCTCATGTGGCAATGGGATAACGGGGATGCAGATGGGAACCACCAAACTCTTCCTCCTGGATGTGCTCTGGCCATGAACTTGAACGTTTTACTGGAGCCTGTGGAAATTCAGAGGAGCTTGGTGGCTGTGGCCTGGGTGGCACAAGGGAAATCCAAGGTCAGGTTTAGCATAGAGATCAGGACAAGGGGGAATGGCTTCTCCAGGGTTGGGTATTGGGCAGGAACTGTTCCCTGGGAGGGTGGGCAGGGGCTGGGCTGGAATTCCCAGAGCAGCTGTGGCTGCCCCTGGATCCCTGGCAGTGCCCAAGGCCAGGCTGGACATTGGGGCTGGAGCACCTGGGACAGTGGGAGGTGTCCCTGCCATGGCAGGGATGGCACTGGGGGGGATTTAAGGTCCTTTCCCACCCAAACCCATCAGGATTTTAAGAGTACCAAGCACTGGCCCCACAGCAGGTCCAGCCCTGCGCTGACACCAGTTCACCTTCCTCCTGTGGGTACAAACAGCAAAAATGGTGTTTGAGCAGGGCTGCAGCCTCCGAATTCCTGCGGAGAATGACCAGACAGAGGAATAAAGAGAGATAAATCTCCTCACGCACACAAATATTGTGCTGAAAATGAAGACAGTTCTGTTGTGTGAGTGTTCTGAAGAGCACGGAGCGCTGGGAACATGTTCCAAATGTCAAACGGATTATACTCCAGCGCCCTTATTGTTTCATATAATTCTCATCTAATGTCACCCCTGGCAACAATAACACAATATTCGCTTTGATGTAGCCTCGCTGAATATTTTTAAGCAATGAGGAGACTGCCAGGGGGAGCAGGGGGAGGAGGGGCAGGAGGGGCAGGAGGAGCAGGGGCTGCTCCTGCACCCAGAACGGGGGTGACAGAGCAGAGCCCCGAATTAAATCCATCAGGAAGATTGAGTTTGCAGTTCCAGGGGCCCTGACACCTGTGCTGCTGCAGCCTCGGTAGGCTTGGGATGGAGTTTCAACCCGGAGATTTGTCTCTGCTGGAATACAATTAGAGAGCCCTGGGCTGGGAGTAGGGGCAGGAACGTGGGGAGAGCAGAGGCAGGGACGTGGAGGGGGACAAATCATGGGAATTTCTCCAGACTGAGCAGAGCTGTCACTGGCAAGGTCAGGCCAAAGGGAGCCGGTTCCATGGGAAGGAAGGAGAAAATGACTACAAAGGTGGAAAGTTCCAAGAGGCAGCGTGGGCTTGTTCTCTGTTATTTGATTATTACCCTCTTGACCCAGAGCTTTCCATGAAGTTGATTCATGGATCCAGCAGCCAGAGCACAAGGGCTGGGGTCCCTCCTGCTTCCAGGAGAATTCCTGGGCAAGAGCAGTGCCCTCCCACCCTGCAGCAGCACAGGGGCACAGGGGGACAAGCAAAAGGCTCAGGTCCCCTCCTCGGCTTCAGCACGGTGACCTCCAGCTGATCCAATGGATAACTGCTGGAATCTCTCGTGGAACACATCCCCTCCCCGATCTGCACAGGGGCATTCAGCATTCCCCTGGGTGGTCCCTGTCCCTGCCCTTGGGATGCTGCAGGTTCCACCCTCCTGCCCCAGCCCCAGGGAGTGCCCCAATCCCTTAATTCCTACATAAATATTATCCTTGGGAATCCCTTGGAGGAAAATAATATCAACAGAACTGATTTCCATTTCCTGTGTGGCTGCCTGAGTAACGGGAACCAGATGATGTTTATCTTTAAAAAAAATGAAAATGCCATTTAAAAAGTAATTTAAAAAGAAAAATAAAAATTCACCTCCTGGTATATTCCTGTTGCAGCTGGAGAAATAACAGGGACGTGCCACATCTGCATGTTCAAATCCGGCAAAAAAAGTGGGCTTTGTTCCAGGATTCAGGGAAGGTACAACCTCCATGGCCCCATTTCCGAGTGGAACTCCTGATTTTCAGCACATAACTCAGCTTTAAGCATTTCTGTGGGATGAGCTTAATAAATGAAGAGCTTGTGAACATTCCTGCTGAGAGTACAGGTCAGGGCTCCCAGGGCTCAGCTGTGCCCTTTGCAAGGCTGAGCTGGAGGGGAAGGTTTATTACTGGGGAGAGTGGTGTAACTCCCTTCTGTTGGGCGAGATCACAGCTATTTATACAGATTTACACAGTTCTGGAGCTCCTTCACCCACACCAACAGCACAAAATTAAAATGAGGTGGAAAAACCTCACTAAAATCTCGTTTTAAACCCTCTGACAGGACAGAGTGTAACTCTGGGAATGGATGTGCACATTGGGCATTGAGGGAATTAATTCTTATCCCTTGTAAAGAGAAAACTTCACCCTATGAACATCTGACCAGATGCCAAGCTCAGAGAACTCTTTCCAACCTCCTGCCTTCCCACCTCCACTGCTTTCCAAAGTTTCCATCCCTCAGGGTGTAATTATTACTGATTGATCCCTTTCAACAGCTGAAGTCTTGGGAGTTTATTTGCTTTATGTCTTTGAATTCCGTGAGCAAAATCCTGTTGTTTTTGCTTTTGCCATTTTTGGTCCCAATTATAAAACAAAGACTCATCAAGTGCCACAAATGGAATGGCCAAATTACAACCCAGGGGTAGCTATCAGAAATGAGGGAAATCAGGGCATTTCTGTGGCATGGAGAAAACAGAGCTGGGCATTGCCAGAGCCTGGTTTGAACCCTCAGGCCCGGCTGGAGCTGAGGCCTGGCTGTGCCCAGGCCAATCCTCCCATAGCTAAGGGTGTTCTCCAGCTCCATCCAGCATTTTGTGATGTCTCAGCTGGCTTGGGAAAGGCAATCCATGTCCTGTGCTGGTGGCTGTGACAGCAGCAATGTTTAAAACACTGCTGCTTAAAGTGAGACAGAGAGTGAGGTGTTGGTTTGGATTCCTCTTCCCCTGCTCCATCAGTTTGTGCCTGTCCCCCGAGCTGGGTGATCCCTCTGTCCCTGGGGGATCCCTCTGTCCCTCTAAAGCATCAGATGAGCCCCCAAGTGCTGGGGAAGGAGTGGCAGTCGCTGGGCAGACTTTGTGTTCCATAAACCTCATCTGGGCTTTTCTGCAAGGGCTTTGTGACCCACCCCAGGAGGGGCTGAGGGAGCTGGGAAGGGTCTGGAGCCCCAGGAGAGGCTGAGGGAGCTGGAAAGGGGCTCAGCCTGGAGAAAAGGAGGCTCAGGGGGCCCTTGTGGCTCTGCACAAGTCCCTGCCAGGAGGGGACAGTCGGGGGGGTCGGGCTCTGCTCCCAGGGAACAGGGACAGGAGGAGAGGGAACGGCCTCAGGCTGGGCCAGGGGAGCTCAGGGTGGGCAGCAGCAGGAATTTCCCTGGGGAAAGGGAGCTCAGGCCTTGGAAGTGCCCAGGGAGGTTTGGAGTGCCCATCCCTGGAGGTGCCCAGGGAATTCCTGGATGTGGCACTCAGGGCTCTGGGCTGGGGACAAGGGGGGGATTGGGCACAGCTGGGACTCAGAGATCCTGGAAATCTTTCCCAGCTTTAGTGTTTCTGTGATTCTGTGACCAGAAGGGTTGATTTTAGTACTGGCCCAGATTTAAGGGATGATTTTCTCCTGGTAAAGGCCCTGTGGGAACAGAAAGGCTCAGCCAGGTGAAGTCAGGAGGACACTGGGGATTGGTACCACCCTGCTGGGGCTCCACATCTCTGGGTCAGGCTCTCTCCATGTGGGACCACGGCGCTCCAGGAGCTCCAGGAGCTCTCCAGGGATCCTCCAGCCCTCAGCTCACCCTCCCCAGGCAGCTCCACCACCCACAGCACCAACAGCAGCAGGGAGAAAGTTTCTTTCAGACACTGAAAGAACAAAATGGGCTCGAGCAGGGACACGTCTCCAGCAAACCATCCCCACTGATGAAGGGTCTGTCTGGGTTGAGTGAAGAGATAAATCCCTTTCTTCCAGTTAGGACTCAGCATTTTTAACGCTGTTTTCCATAGAAATGGATGAATTCTAATCCTTCGGTTGTGTGTTATCCCAAACTCCACATGTGCTTTCCTCCTGTTTACCTGCTGGCTTCTGTTGTTCCAGGGAAACGCTGCTCTGAACTGGCTTTTCTGGGGAAAACCCCTCCTTGTTACCTCTGTCCCTGCAGGATGAAGCAGGAGCTGCTGGGAGCAGCCCAGGAGAGCTGGCCCAGGGGACTCCTCTGGAACTGCCTTTGGGTGATTCAGGTTGACATCCTGGGACCAGGCCGGCAAGAAAAAGGGGGTTTTCTTCCCAGTGTCTGAAATGGCTTCTGTGATAAGAGGAAAATTAATTAGGAGGGAGCTCATTGAGAGGCCTCTCGTGCCAGAGTGGTGTCCAGTGGGGTTCCCAGAAAACTCTCCTGTTTTGCTCCTGGAGCCGTGAAAGGCTGGAAATGCAGCCATTGCTGCAATAAATATTCATTCATTTCTGACCTCAACAACAGCTGGTGGAGCTTTGTTTACCCTGAGCTGAATTTTTAGGAGGCTGAACACAAAGGTTCAGTACCAAGATTGAAATCAGCATTTTTTTCCAAGCCTGGGGAGGTTGGAGCCACGGATTAACTCTCTAGGTAACAAGCTCTGGAATTAGAATGGGACTCATTTAAGAGAAATGATCAACAGAACAACCCATTCCTGAAACATCTGACGTTTGCTGGGAGGGGAAATGAGCTGATATGTCTTGTGAAGGATCTGAAAATGAGCTGATTTGTGTGGTTGTGAAGGATCTGTCAGTGGCCCATGGGGACACACCCTATATATTTGGGGTTGAACCACCTTCAGTAGCTTTTCTCTGTGGATATATTTGGTTTTGCCAGTAGAATGGGAGTAAATTCCAGCCAAGTCTCTCATTTTGTCCAAGACTATTTTTGCCATGTGCATTTTCACCTGGACTTACCCAAATTTGGTATCAAAAGCTGCTAAATGAGAGCCCTGAAGGTCTGGGCTCACCTTGCACAAGTTGGGGGCATAAATTCTAGGCCAATGAATGCTGGTGGCAGGGGTGCTGAAGGCCAGAAGATGCCCCAGGAATTGTTCAGATGATTATTTTGATATTTCCTCTATGGCTGGGGTCACTCATGGGGTAATTCCTAGGCTGGAGCACATCAGTCTCCACTTTGTCCAAGGTGTGCCAGGTCAGAAGGACAAAATTCATGTGTCACTCTTGTGTCCTGTGCAAGGAGGGAGGAAATGCTGGGATCTTGCCAGAATATTTCTGTGGTCTGGGTGTTACAAATCTGAGGATTTCCTTCCATGCTTGAGCCCATTCCTTTCTCTGAGCCAGGCCTCCAGGGGCTTAGGAGGATGTGAACTGTCCATAGAGGACAGAGGGCAGATGGCAAGCTGGGTGGTGATTTTCCTGTAAAATGGGAATGCACAGTGCTGGTCTCCGCATGTTTTTCCTGGAATTGTGATGGATGTTGGGAATCCGAGTGTCTCAATACCCTCAGGGTTGTCGCCTTCTGCTTTTCTTTGACCTGACTAGAAGTTCAAAGTACCAGAAAGCTCAGAACTGTGAATTCAGGTCAAACTCTGCAGGTTCAGCTAGTCCATTGGGATATGGGAAAGGGATGGAGCAGAGATGCCCTGAGCTGAGAGCACACCTGGCTCTGGGGCAGTTCCACCTCTGGATAAATCCCTGTCACTGCTGAAATCAGCCCCAAACCTCCTGGTGCTGTGTCCTGTGTCAGGATTTGCTGTAACTGAGGTTGTAACATTTCCAGGTTTTCACCCTTTTTCAGCCAAGAACAGGGATTAGGAGCTGGGCTCTGCGTGGTTTTCTCCAGCTTTACTTGATTGTGCAGAAAAAGGCCCAAATCTGCAAGGCTCTGCCCAATCTCTGGAGAAGTTTTATTTGGAGCTGATAATTTCACTCTCTCACCATGGCATCATTCCAGCAGCACCTGGACAGGAGCTGTGGCAAAAGACCTGGGTGTGAATTTTGTGCAGGTCCCCACAAGCTCCCAAAAGCTGTCCAGGATAGGAGGGGCCTGGATGTGATGGATCTAGGGAGGCAAGAGAGACAGAAATATCCTGTGTGAGTCCATAATATGATGTTTCCAATACAAGAACAGAGGGCAAACAGAAACATCCAGCATTCTTGCCAACTCTGGATCTTCCAGAGGTGTTTTGCAGCCCTGGATGTAGTTCCCTGAGATTCCCAGGAATGCAGGGCCAAGCCAGAGCAGGCCCTGGGATCCCCTTGCTGACACCAAGGATGGTTTGCAAAGCCTTGCTGGGTTCCAAGTGTTTGGTGTAATAAGGAAAATCAGGTTATTCCCAGTCAGGACTGGGCTGTGCCTCCCTGGCTGACTCCAGCCCAGGCTGGCTGGGCAGGCACATGGATGTGATGTCCTTGGATTGGGATGCACAGTAAATACAAGCCCGTATTAGCACAGGCACCAATGCCTATGAAGCCAGAGGCTAAATTTGGGAATTTTATATTGCAATAAATCTTGCTCCTCTACAAAGTCTGAGCAAACCTTAAATCAAAGCCTTTCTCCTCTCCCCTCTCGTCAGTTATTGATTGGGGCATTATCCATCCAGAAACCACGAGGAGAGCACGCCATAACCGTGATGGATCTGCCCAGTTCCTGGCACTAATCCTGGGAGGAGTGCGTGCTTTGCTGCCCACCCTGGGCTCTGCCTTATTCCAGAGTCCTTCTCCTCTGGCCCATCCTCATTAAAGGATGGCAGCAGAGTGATGGATGATGATTTTCCAGGTGACTTTCTGCCCAGGTAGCTGGCACCCATCAGAGCGGGCAAGTCTCACCCCCTCCCAAAATAATGCTCCTCTAGGCAAAAAAAAAAAAAAAAAAAAAACAGGGAAAAGAGAAGGAAGGAAAGGAGGTAGAGAGGAGTGAGGAGCAGATAAAGAGGTGTAAACAGGAAAAGCTGCCAGGTCAGAAATCCAAAGGCAGAACCCTCAAACAAGAGACAGGAGCTTTTCTGGAGGGTCAGAGAGGTCTTTGTGCAAACGTAGGGTGCAGCAAAGGGGTAAAGCTGTTCCCAAAATGCCCTGGGAATCCAAGTACTTTGGGATCAGCATCACCCATGGATTTAAACATCTCTTTTCCTGCTGTCCCTCACAGGTAAATGTCCAGGATCTCACTTCACTTCTCTTCCAAATCTTTCCTCACCCCTTGCTGCTGCTGGCAGCACCCAAAAATCCCCCTGCCAATGTTTTGTTGAGGGCAGGGAGGCTGGGAAGAAGACCATTGCTCTGCCCTGGCTATTTTTGCCACATTAAATACCAGAAAGAAATGCTATTATGACTATACCATAATTCAGACTCATCCCTGAGCAGATTTCACTTTGGTGGGATAAATTTATCCCTGTCGGATTTCAGAGCCAGCCGTGCCTGGGACCTAATGAATCCAACCAGCTTGGGATAACAATAATTTCTACAAATCTGCTTATCTGGGCTAAATGTTTATCCCTTTAGCTGCAAACCTCTTGATCCCAAATCATTGTTATAAAACATAAGCAGGGAGTGTCTGCACGAGCCTATAATTGAAAGGCACTTATTTGCTCAGCACAAACGCAGGGATTGAAGTGCTGTTACCTCCAGATTCCCCCATTTGATTCATTCCTGCAAAATAGCACAGGGGAGGCTCTAAAGCCACTCCTTCTGAAGAAACCAGCTGCAGGTACTGGCTGAAAGCCATGTGGGGAGCGTGGCACAGGAGCAGGCGGTGTGATCAGACGCTGCTGCTGAGCAAAGACTGAATCCAGAATAAATCCTCAGAGGCAGCCAGAGCGGGACAGCAAACAGAGCCTCCCCATGAAAGCTGGGCAAATGTTACAGTGAGGCACAGCTACTTGGGCTGCATCACTGACTGATCTGAGAGCAACGGAGAAAATGCTGATTATGGGCTTTAATTAATCTGCTGGGGCTGGCTCAAAGCACTTTGGGCTTCAATTGCAGCATGTGGAGTGAGAGGATGGATGGGGCTGAAGGAGTGGGAGCACATTCCCATTATGGGATTGGCCTGCACAGCCCCACACAGCTCCTCCCAAGGAATGAAGGAAAGGGGGACTCTGCAAGGGGGACCTGTTCACTGGCACTGTGGGAAAACCCCTGTGGCAATGCCAGGATCATAATATAAAACAATCACAGATGTTTTTGGGGTGGAAGAGACCTTAAATCCCACCCAGTGCCACCCCTGCCCTGGCAGGGACACCTCCCACTGTCCCAGGTGCTCCAGCCCCAGTGTCCAGCCTGGCCTTGGGCACTGCCAGGGATCCAGGGGCAGCCACAGCTGCTCTGGGAATTCCAGCCCAGCCCCTGCCCACCCTCCCAGGGAACAATTCCTGCCCAATCTCCCAGCCAGCCCTGCCCTCTGGCACTGGGAAGCCATTCCCTGTGTCCTGTCCCTCCAGGCCAAAGTCCCTCTCCATTTTTCCTGTAGCTCCTTCAGGTACTGGAAGCCTGAAATTAGGTGACCTCAAAGCCTTTTCTTCTCCAGGCTGAGCAATGCCAGTTCTCTCAGCCTTTCCTCGTGGGACATCTCCTGCAGACCTTCAGTGTGGCACTTCCTCTGTAATCCCAAATGGTGACTGCAGCCCCTGAGCCCCCCAGAGAAGGGGGGGGCGTGGAGGAACCAGTTTAGTGCAGAGCCAGCTCCAGTNTGGGCACTGCCAGGGATCCAGGGGCAGCCACAGCTGCTCTGGGAATCCCAGCCCAGCCCCTGCCCACCCGCCCAGGGAACAATTCCTGCCCAATCTCCCAGCCAGCCCTGCCCTCTGGCACTGGGAAGCCATTCCCTGTGTCCTGTCCCTCCAGGCCAAAGTCCCTCTCCATTTTTCCTGTAGCTCCTTCAGGTACTGGAAGCCTGAAATTAGGTGACCTCAAAGCCTTTTCTTCTCCAGGCTGAGCAATGCCAGTTCTCTCAGCCTTTCCTCGTGGGACATCTCCTGCAGACCTTCAGTGTGGCACTTCCTCTGTAATCCCAAATGGTGACTGCAGCCCCTGAGCCCCCCAGAGAAGGGGGGGGCGTGGAGGAACCAGTTTAGTGCAGAGCCAGCTCCAGTAGGATGCGGATTCCAGAGTCACCCTTCAAGATGGGAATGCAGCAGCTAAAAAAAGAGATTTTCCCTGAAAACAGGGAAGAGGGAACAGGGCTCTGCAAGTGCCTGCAATGGCCCCAGGCTGGCACTGCTGCCCCTGAGTGCCAGCCTGGCCATTCCCAGCCTGCTGGACACTGGGAACAGGAGGGACAGGAGTGGCAGATGGCCCAGTATTTACCATTATTTCAGGTACACTGGACCTCGGTTATTTCCAGCTCCAGAACCCAGCAATGAAACCTTGGCTCTCGCTTGTGTGTCACTTGGCAATTTGTCTCCATCCAATATTGCTTCAGTAGCGTTCAGATAAACAAATTAAGGGAGGAGAAAGCAACAAATGCAGCTTAAGACTAATTCCCCTCCACCCCCTGAATCACTGAGGGCCTTGAAGAGTGTTCAGAGCCAAATTACACTTCAGTGCACAGGATTTAATTTGCATCTGCCAACTTCAGAAGGGGGATTTAGTCAGACAGGGCATTTGCATGCCATAAAAGGAGCTGATCTCTAATTAAACTAATATCATGTTTGAGTTTCTGCAGCGATAACGGGGAAGACAAAACACGCAGGTCTTGGCAGGAGGAAGGAGCAGGCTGGGAGCACAGGAGGGGAACAGCTCCTCTAAAACCTGCCAGCCACAGAGGAGGCATTTCAGGGTGGTGAGAGCATCCTGTGCTAGAGAGAGAAATAATTCCCTGGCACTTCCAGAGTCTCTGCACCATTTCTGCAGCGTTTACACCTAGAAAATGCACCCAGGTGTTGGGAAGCTCCCTCAGCACAACTTGACAATGCCAGTTCCTGGCAGGAGCAGGATGATTTCCTGGAAAAAAAAATATTTAAATCCCTTCTCTTCTACATGATCTGGCATTTCTGGGAATGTGAAGTCAAACCAGCTTTCTAATTTTACTCTCCAGCCTTGATTAGGACACAGCTTGGGATATGTCCAGGATTTTCAGCAGTCACTGAGTGAGAGGGAGGTGAGGGCTTGCCATGAAGTCCAATAATTCCTGGTGTTTCTACACACCCCAGCATTCCCAGGCCCACCCCTGGAAGGATGCTGAGGAGTCTGACAGCCAGAACCCATTGAACAAGTACACAAAACATCAAACAACTAAGCAGAGCTCTCTTTTAGAATTGTCTTTGGCTCTGCTGAATCAATTTTGGTTTATAACAATTCCTGCAAAGAGGAAACTTCCAGGGCAGCTCAGCCGCAGGAGACAGACGGGTTTCTTACCTGCCATCAAAGAGTCAGGAAAATCAGTAAACTCTGGCAATTATTGTCACAGATCAATGGCTTTTAGGGCCAGGGAGGAACACAATTACAACATTGAGTCTGATCTGCTCTCCAGTGTGCCCGAGTGATTGCTTCCCTGAGCCTGGGTCTGAGGCAGGAGGAGCCCTTGAGGGGGACACCCCACCTTGATTCAGAGACACCCCAGGACAGAGCAGGAGTCTCATCCCCGTGAGCCCTGCAGGGAGAAACCACTGCCTGCCTCAAACCTGGCCATTTATTCCTGCTTTAATTCTTCCAATGTTCATGTCTGAGCTGCTGGAAGCCTGCTGGGCCTGGGAGCTCCTGGAATCACACATGGGTCTGACAAGGATGGTTCTCCTTCCAGGGAACCTGTGGCTGGATCCCTGGGAGGGTCCAAGGCCAGGTTGCAGCTCTTTTGTGCATTCCATACCCCAAAGCTCCAGTTTGTGATGGGAAGGCCAGATCCAGGTTAATTTTCAGGTCATTTTTTATTTATTTCCCACTCAGGTGCTCCTGGCTTGCAACACATACCCAAGCAAACATCCCCTGGCACCTCTCTCCCAGGAAACAGATGCACGTGGACCAAACCATGTTTACTTTTTCCCTGGTGATTCAGGGCTGTGCAGATGCCACCATGTGTGGCATTTCCTTCTCCTCAAAGAAAGCAAACTCTCACATGACATTAAAGCTTGCCTTTAGAGGAGTTCAGTGTTTTAAAGATAAAAACACCCAAGCAAAATATCCTTTGGACAGAACTAAAGCAGGTAACTTTTCAAGGCGAGGGGATTTGTGTGGTTGGGTTCTGATCTCTGGTCCAGCGATCCCCGGCTGGACTAATCCCCTGAAAAGATAAAAGCTCCTGCTGGCCCTGCTGGGGAAAACAAGTTCTGCCCTTGCAGAAGTCAGTTCTTAACAACCCCCTTAATCCACGCCTCCCAAACTCTTGGGGTTTGTGTTTCCTGGGCTGTTAAAGCAGCAGTGGGGTGGTGTGACCTTGGAGGGCAGAGGCCACCCCTCCCCAGGTGACCTCACCTTCCCTGGCACCTCAGGAAGTTTCTGGATCCCATCTGCTCATCCCTGTGGGAAAGGAGGGCGTTCTCCCCAAGCCTACTCTAAGGGAAAAAGAAAATGAGTTTGAGCAGAGCTTTTTCAGTCTCCCAAAGGCAAACAGACAAAGCCCCTCCTGTCTCCCTCACCTTGGACTTGCAGCTCAAACCCCCCAGACCAAGCCACAAATGTCACCCAGAGCAGAGCCAAAAGGCCAAAAACCTTCCCTTGTTTTTTTGCTCCCCAGACATCCCATGGGACTGGAGAAGGGGAGGGGAAATCCCAATGTTACGGTGCCACAGCCAGGCTCCCAAGTGGGGTTTCCTTGCTAAATAAATAAATCAACCAAAGGGAATTCCAATCCTGGCTCAGCGAGCCTTCAAAATTACCCAAACACACAAAGATAGGGGGGTAAAAGCAAGGGCAAGGGGGATAAAAAGGCAACTCATCCACCTGTTCTGCATCCTCAGGCTCCCGTTCTGAAGGCTGGGGCCTCTGTAGGGGATTATAAACCAGCTGGAGTTCACAGCAGGAGCAGGGCACGTGGAGGGAAGGAAAATACCTGTGCAAGTCCAATTAACATCATTTTGCTGGGTCGGGGCTCCAGGAACAGGCAAGGGAGGAGCACTGGAGGGATAAAGGGCAGGGCTGGAGGGCTTCATGTCCCCTGTTAGAGTCAGGAAGCTGCAAATGCTGTGGGCAGCAGAGGGGATCACAGTCAGGGAATGGCTCAGGCTGGAAAAGACCTTTGAGATCATTGAGTCCAGGCATGGACCAGCAGCACCACCATGGTCACCCCCAGAGCAGGCCCTGAGTGCCACAGCCTCACTTTCAGCTGTGGTGACTCCACCACCGCCACTGTTCCAATGCTTGGCCACCCTTTCCATGCAGGAATATTCCTATTATCTCATCTAAACCTCCCCTGGAGTGAAGTGAGGCTGTTCCCTCTCATCCTGCCATCCTGGGATGCTGCATCCAGCCTGGAATCTGCCTCCAAACCCCTCAGAGGTTCAGTGGTTCATGGGACAGGGGCACTGAGATGCTGAATGATGGATCTGAGCTCCCTGGGCCAGCCCAGAGCACGAGGGGAGGCAGCAGAGTTTGGATTCCTCACACCACGAACAAAAAGCTCTAAATCAGAGCTGGGCACTCTGAGCTCCTTCAGCATCGTGGAAAAGAGCCTCTGGGATGTGACATCTCACCTGTCCCTTGCGCCAGGTGAATCCCAGCAGCAGCTGGGCCACCCCAGGTGTGACACAGACATCTGCTGTCACCTGCAGCTGCCTCAGCACCCTGCCAGACCTTGGCAAATCCTCCAGGGGCTGATTCCACGCTGGGAAACGGAGATGGGAACTGTGCCCTGATCTGGAGCGGGGCTGGGGATGTGAGCACGGAGCAGGAGGTGTTGGCAGCACATCCTGGGGCTGGAGAGGAGGAGTGGGGGACTGCCAGGGACACAGTGTCACTGGCAGGACCTGCATTTCTGCAGGGGAAGGGAAGAGAGGCAGGAGCTGTGACAGGAGATGGATTCCTGACAGGAGATGGATTCCTGATAGGAGGGGGATTCCCAACAGGAGGTGGATTCCTTACAGAAGGGATATTCCTGATAGGAGGGGGATTCCTGACAGGTGGATTCCCAACAGGAGGGGGATTCCCAGACAGGCTCATTTGATGCCCTTGCCTTGTGGGGCTCCTCTTGGGATCTACCCAGCAGAGCTTGGAAGGTTTGGGAAAATGGACATTTCTGGTGGTCTAGAGAGGAGCAGAAAAGGTTCATATTCAGTTCCTAGAAGGTCCTAACATTTGTGGCCAGGTGGCCTCACACCAGCCTTGATTCCCAAGGAGCAAAGCCCAGATGTTTCATTTTCTGCAGGATCAGCTCAGTTCTGACCCCAGCCCTGGCTTTACTCCACCAAAATCTATGACTTCCAGTAGATTTATTTAAAAAGCAAAGGAAGAATCAGGAAGAATTCATCCAGTGTGCTGCTTTTCAGCCCTGGGCTCATCCCCTCTGATGGAGACCTCACCAGCCCTTTATTGATTAACAACCAGCGGGATCAGGTCTCCTTTTCACGTGGAAAATACCAAAATTAGGGCTTTCACTGCTGCTCGTGTTATCTCCAATTAACTGTGCTGACATGATTTGTTCTCCCACCGTCTTTGTTGCATAACTAATCACAGCCAATAAATATAAACACAAAAATAATTAGCTGGAATCAGCTCACCACCCGTGCCAGGCACAGCCCGGCAGCAGCAGGGAGGACACGTGTTCTTCCTGACATGATTCCAGTTAATTTTTCCTTCCATTTGGGGTCTTTTTTCTTGCTTTGGGAGAAGACAGAGGCTGAAGGTGCCTCTGAAGGGCTGCAGCCATGGTAACACACCCAGACACAGGATATTGGCTCTCCAGGTGATCCAGGGATTAATTCCGTGTCAGTTCTGGTTATCGCCTCCTTCCAGGACATCCCAACATTCTGACATTTCCAGAGCAGATGTCTGGGAATTAATGAAATAGAGAGAGGAGTCTCCAGCAAGGGCTTTGACCTGCAAGGGGGTAGGATGAGCAGAGACCCTGGTGCTGCTCCGTGTCCCTCAGAGCACTGAAGGTGCCACTCCAAGGACTCGGGTGGTGCCACCAGCCTGGGAGTGGCACTGGGTGGGGACAGGGCTCCCCTGAGCTGCTCCCAAACTAAGCTGGGATGGGCTGGCTCGGGAGGACTGGGGAGGAAAGGGATGGCAGGACTGAAGGATTGTGCAAATCCACCAATTTCCATGGCATTTTCTGCAGGAAGTGGAATTGTTTCATCTCAGTGCTGTCCTAAATCTGTTGTATGAAGACAGTAAATCTGCAATTTTTTTCCTGTGTTCTTGTTGTGCTTCATTTCTCTGGATCAATTTTATTATCCCATAATTCACATTGGCTCACCCTTCACATTTCATATTACAATGTTTAGGATCATCTAAAGAACACTTTTACTCCATTAGAATGAGAAGGTTTGAAATTGAGCTCAGGAGATGGAGCTGTGTTGAAACAAACTCTTCATGCAATGTCCAGTATGGGAAATGTTCACAATTCCTGACTCACTGTTCTATTATTAGCAGAATTAGTGTCACCTTCTACCACCCCCCGACACGAGGGTGCAGCCAAGTGGGGGTCAGGCTCTGCCCCCAGGGAAAAACAGAACAAGAGGAAAAGGCCTCAAGTTGTTCCAGGGGAGGTTTAGGTTGGATATTGGGGAAAATTTCTTCCTGGAAAGGGTGGTCAGGCAGTGCTGGAGTCCCCATCTCTAGAGACATTCAAAAGCTGTGTGGATGTGGCAGTTGGGGACATGGCCAGTGCTGGCCTTGGCAGTTGGACTCAATGATTAATCCCAGAGGGCTTTTCTGACCTTTCCAGTGATTCTCTCATTCCATGATTATTCAGGATTTTCTCTTCCCTGAAGCAGCAGTTTCAGTGGGAAGTGGCACCATTTTCCCACAAATGGAGACTCCATTTTCAAAGCAGTTTGTCTGGGATTTTGTAGGGCAGCATCAGGAAGGCTTGGGAATGGATCCCTGGGATCTACCATATTCCCTTTCCTGGATTGTGTCGTTCCCAAGGTGAAGCACTTGACAGGATTGACAACACTCTTTTTATTTTCCTTTTTTTTCATTTTCCATAATTTTCCCCTCTGGCAGTAAGAATCTGGATAGAGATTCACAGAGAGTTCAGGGGGACTGGTGACCCCAGGGCTTTCAGAGGATCCACTCAGGATCCTTCCAGCCCCAGATCCTTTGGGCAACATCCAAAGAAGACAAGGAATCCTGCTCCCTCCCAGACCCCACCTCTGCCCCTGGAATATCCACACATCCCCAAAATCCTGCTCTCCAACCCCTCAGATTATGGGCAAGTTTAAAAATGTGAAGTCATCAGAGCTTCAGAGATGTTTCTCTCAGCGGCCTGCATGCAAATACATGCAAATAGATGTAAATAGCGAGGCACTGCCTCAGCCGGGTTATTAAAGGAGCTGCTGCTCCTAAGAGGATTTTCCTAAGAAGGCTAAAAATCCCCCAACACCCATTACAGCCCAGCTCCTGTAAATTACACTGAATACAGGGTTGTTATCCCTGACAGAGCCTGCAAATGGATGGAGCAGTGGCTGAAGCTGCTTTTCCATGTTCCTCTCCCGTCTCCTCTCCATTCCTGCAGCAGCTGGGAGGGCAAAGCTCCAGGGCTGCACCGTTCCTGGGGTGCTCTGCTGCAGCCAAGGGTGGGAACAGGAGCAGCCCTGGCTGGTCCCTGCAGGGGCTCTTGAGGAGCTGCTGGGAGTGGGGGCTGTGCCCAGGGCTCCTGCATGGCTGGGGAAACCAGCCAGCACCTGCTGCTCTGGGGCAGCTTTATCCTCCAAAATCATCCACCAGTTAAACCACCCCAGCAGTTAAACAAATCCACCAGTTAAACCACCCCAGCAGTTAAATCCACCAGTTAAACCACCACAGCAGTTAAACCAATCCATCAGTTAAACCATCCACCAGTTAAACTTCCCACCAGTGAAACTTCCCACCACTTAAACAAATCCACCTCTTCAAGAAATCTATCAGTTAAACCATCCACCAGCTAAACTTCCCACCAGTTAAACAATCCCAGTTCCCTGAACCCTACACAGGGTCAAGTCATTGAAGAGTTTTATCCCTCTCTCCAAAATATAATTTATTTCTTGTTGCTAGAGAAAATCAAGCACTGCAAAGTGGCCAATCAGGTCTTGGGAATACTCCTGTATGGGAATGCCCCTGTCTGGGAGCACTGGTGCCATCTCCCTCCCAGGCTGGGACTCTCCAGCAGAGCCCTCACACGCTGCTGTGCAGGGTTTTATGTCTGGGCTGTGGGGATGTGACACAGCTGATCCTGGAAGTGGTTCAGTTCAGTTCAGAAAGGTTTGTCCTTGAGGTTTCTGCTCCAGCACTCAGGAGCCTCCTGCCTTTCAAAGCTCGGCAGGATTCATGGCACACCATGAGCTTAACACGATTACCCCAACTTCCACTCCCCTTCCTTAGACCTCACTCCCAGGGGCTATTTGTAATTTGCAGTTGGAGTTTATTCACTGTCTTTGAACAAAGAAATTTGATTTTTTTTTTCTCGTTCAGTCTCTTCTTAAATCCTGACAGGTTTTTAAAAAAATAATTAAAAACTCTTAATGCTTTCATGAGAAACTAAAATTTCTCATGGAAAAGGAAATACTTTTGGCAAGCTGAACAGAAGAATTATATCAGAGCTGAAGGAAAAATAAATCTCTGACCTGTTTTTTGTAATTGTTGCTAATTCACTGTTATTTTTATCATCACTGTCTGTGACAGGGCCCCATTGCAGCAGGCTGTGCAGGAACACAGAACATCACCAGCAGTAAAATCAGGTGACAGTGTCCTGCAGGATTGCTCTAGCAGTGCCGGACCTGGCCCTGGAGTCATGCTGGATCCTTCACTGAAAGTTCTCTGCTCCAGCAGGGAAAAATATCTTTAATTGCCACGTGGGATGAGGCTGCTTGGCCTTTGATGGCTCCTCTGAAGAATGGATTTCAGTGGCCACGTCTGCAGCAACAAAACCCCAATGTGAACACAACTGCTCCCTCTCGGCGTGCACTGAGCATTAATTAAGGGAGCCAAGCAATGCCCACATTTTGTCAGAGAGCAGGAAATGTAACGAGGCTCCCAGGTAATGAGTTCCACTCACACGTACAGCAGCCCCCTGAAATAATGAGCTTTGGAAACAATCCGGAGGTGCTGCCTGGATATTGATGTTGGGAACTTGCTGACCCTGTTGCAGGCAGGTCGTGCTTTTCACAGAGCATCTTCCCTTCAGTCTGGGCTCCCTCTCATCAGGGCAGGGATTGCAGCAGTGCAGAGCAGCCCCAGGAGCACAGGAATCCTTCCTGGCCCTGCTGCCAGGAGCCAGAACCTTCCCCTCAGCCTTATCCTCTGTAGGGTTTTGTAGGATAAACCCCAGCCTGGTTCTTACCCCCTCAGGGTCTGGAGACATCCTGTTCTGTAGCAGGGTGGGACTGTGGCTCTGCACTGCTCTAGGTCACTTGGAAATGATTCTTGAGGTAAAAGTGTTTCCAGTTCCCTGAGGATTCTCCCCTGTCCAACTCGGCCAGCTCTGTGTGGCAGAGGAACTTCAGCTCCTTGTGTGGGCCCTCTGTGTCCCCAGCCCTGGAAGCCACATTACACTGAAGGTTCTTTCTCCCCTTTTTCCAGGGGAAAGGCTGGAAAAGTCCTCTTTGTCCATTTCCCACCATGTACCAGCTAAGGATTGTCTCAGCTGGTCAGGCCTGGTGCGGAAGACGTCAAGGTCATGGTTCTGCCCCTGCCTGGGCCATTCCCTGGAGTGTTGGATGTGATGGTCCTGTGGGTCCTTCCACCTCAGGATGTTCTGTGATCCTGGGATTTAGGAGAGCAATCCCCTCAGGACAAGAAGGACACTGAGGGGCTGGAGCATGTCCAGGGCAGGGAATGGAGCTGGGAATGGGCTGGAGCCCCAGGAGGGGCTGAGGGAGTTGGGAGAGGGGCTCAGACTGGAGCGAAGGAGGCTCAGGGGGCCCTTGTGGCTCTGCACAACTCCCTGCCAGGAGGGGACAGCCGGGGGGGCGGGTCAGGCTCTGCTCCCAGGGAACAGGGACAGGAGCAGAGGGAACGGCCTCAGGCTGGGCCAGGGAGGCTCAGGGTGGATACTTGGGAAATATTCCTCATGGAAAGAGCTGTCCACCCAGGGCAGTGGTTGAGCCCCATCCCTGGAGGGATTTGAAAGCCCCATGTATGTGGCACCTGGGGACATGGGTTAGGGGTGACTTCAGCAGTGCTGGGTTAAAGGTTGGATTCTTTGATCTTGGAAGGCCTTTCCAACATTATTGACTCTGTAATTCCATGCAAAACGTCCCTCCCAGCAGCAGGACTGTACCCAGGCATTCCTGTATGGATTAGAGAAGCAGGAGCAGATGGAGTCTCCTGGAAAACAAAGCCCTGTCAGGACCCGTGGAGAGGAGAGCCAGGGATAGAGCAGGAGCTCAGCTCCTGCAAGGAGGCAGATGGAACAAATCCAGGGCTCTGACCCAGCCCAGCTCTGAGCCAGCAACATTTTTAGAGAGCCCTCTCTGAGTTGCTCCCACTCTGTGAGCTGTAGATAAGAGGAGTGAGATGGGACGTGGTTGTTTGGCTCTGTAAACACCTCAGCTGACAGCTGAAATCTGCGGCCCTGGCTCCTCTGGGTGCAGCACATCCCAGCCTTCCCTGTGTCCCTGGAATTCCAGCAGCCTGGAATGCAGCAGGAGCTGGGTCCCACCGGCCTCTCCCCACCCTCACTGCAGTCAGGACTGATTACAAACACTCTCTAAATATTTTTTTCCTTCCCTGCACGGCTCTAATCCACAGAGGCCCCTCAGCTTGGATGTGCTGCTGCCTGTTGCTCTCTGCAGCCTCTTCCTCTCTCGCTTTTTTCTCTCAGCAGACAAATTAAACCTTTTCCAGCCACATTGCAGAGGATTATTTCAATAGACTCAGGGCTGTATTCCTGAAGCAGGAATTACTGCTCACTCTGGGGAGGGTGGCCAGTTCAAGCCCCAGTTTGCAGAATTTCCACCTGCGCAAAGCCAGTCTGGCAGGACCTGATCCCCCAGTGCGTCCCAGGGCCAGTTCCACTGTCCTGACACCAGGGTCAGAGTTACTGGGGGGAAATATCTGGAGTTTCAACTGTTGGTGGAGAGATGGACAAAATCACAGCTGAAAACACAGCATTTCTTGTGATTTCCCACAGTTTTCAGTTGGTTCATGCAATTTTTTCAGGTTTCCCAACCTTAGCATTCTGTGAAAAGCTGCTTAAAACCTAATCCAGATGTTATCCCAGAACAGTAGTGGGGTATATATATCCATACATAGATATATAAACCACTTGCAACAAAAGATTGCTCAACCCATAAGCCCATCCTGCAAATATCCCTGATGGAAATCCCACTTTCCCAGCACCCTGTGCCAGTGTCTGTTAACAAATTGTTGTGTCATGAATTCCAATCCGCTGCTGTCTGCTTTGTGCAGGATGGACAAAGAGATGAAATTGTTCCCTCCTTGCACAGAAGCCTCTTCAGCTGAAACAACTCCAATCCAGCTAATTCTGAGTTTTTACAGGCCTGGGTACATCCGTCCCCATTTGTATTCTCTAGGAAGAAAGCAGATTATGTTTTTCACCACAACAATGAGCGTTTCTGTCACAGTGAGCCCTTCCAAAAGGAAAACAAGGCCTGTGCTGACAATGGCTCAGTTTCATTCGTCAGAGTTCCCAATCCAAAGGCTCCCTCCCAACAAAACGCAGGGAGAAACAAAAGGCAGGACCTGGTTTACACCAGGCTGGGCTCAGCCACCCCCCCTGCAGCACCAGGAGAAGGGTCAGGGCTCCAGCAGCCCCCAGCTCATCACTGACCAACAGGCACAGAGACTGGAAAAGGGAATTCAATGAGGAAAGGAGAAGAGTGCAAAGAAATCAGATGAGCAAGGAGAGACAGAAGCATCTGGTGTGTTACAGCTGTTGGAGGAAAAAGTGTTTTCTAACTCCCCAAAAGAATCAAAATACATCTAGATGTTGTTGAGGTGTTTTTTTTTTTCTTCTTTCTCCAAACTTGAAATAAGAAAAAAAGCCACAAACCTACCCAGCCAAAAAAACCCTGCCTTCTTTTCCCACTGGACTAGAGCCAAGGTGGAGGGAGGCAGAAAATGAGGAGGATATGCAAAGCATCAAAATGTTCAGTGTTCAAAATGGGAGATATTTTAACCCAAACAACAGCTTTCTGCTCAAATTCTCACTCTGCCTTAAAAGCTGTTTCGTGCTCAAAAATACACAATGCAGGAGAGAGGGATTTAAACTAAAATTACTTGAACCATCTCAGTGTTTTCTCCTGCTGGAGACTTCCAGGCTTCATGAATTTGGAGAAAGATTAAAACCCCCCACAACTCCAAAGGAACTTGAGGATCAGATGGAGTGGTTATTATTTGCTCTTACTTGGTTATTGTGAAAGATCAAGACATAATCCTGAGAACCACCTGCAGCAGGAAATTATTCCTGATCCCTCTGTCCAAAGCACCTGGTGGTACAAGAGCCCCTTTTGGGGGGAAAAGTCCCTTTTGCAAGCAGAGGAGATTTTATCATTTATCGCAAACACATTTCCTGGCACATTACCACTTCCAAACCTTCCCAATTTCCCCCAGAAATAAAGTTCCTCCAGCAATTCCCAGCAGATGCCACCTCATTTCCTCCCTGAGCTCCTCTCGCCCTCCCCCTGACTTCCAGCATTGCAGGGCCCAGGCAATTCTGACGTCTTTCCATTTAATGAGAATTTGCTTGGCTTAGAAATAGAAAGAACCCCTCAAAGCATTTCCATGAGCAGTGCTGGGGGTTGCTGTGGGCACTGCACTGGGGAGAAAAGCAGCAGAAATGGTAAAACTGTTCCCAGCCCCAGGAGCAAGGAATTACCTGGATTTTCCAGGTGTTTATTCAAAGGGCTCTCCAACATTTCCTGGGTATTTGCTCTCTATTTATGCATTTCAAGTGTAGTACATGAGTGATGAGAGGCAAGGGCAAGACCCAAATGTTCTACTGGAAAAACCATTTAGCTAGGAATTTGATTTCCTTCAATTTTCTGATTTTTTTTCCCCACTAGGGAGCAACAACAATATTGTAACTGAACTGACAATCACAGTGTCTTACTTCAAATGAAATTGTCAAAATATTGTGTCAGGAATCCTGCATGAAATGATTTCTTTGGCTGTCACTCACATTTGCCATCCTAAAGAGTCTAGTTTCTATTGACAAAGATACTCAACACATAAATAATCTCAAAAACCAGATACAGCTGAACTAGGAACACCCGGAAATATTAACTGCAACAATAACATTTGAGAAGGTGCTTAGGGGAGAAAATCCAAATTAAAGAATAATGAAAAAGCTAAGTCTATTGAAACACCTGAAATTTTATATAATCAGTTAGCAAATGCCATTAACTTGCTCCTCACACCCCACCTAATGATGTCTTTGCTTTGTGCAAATAATGATAACAATGCAACAATTCCCATTTATTCTTATTTTTGTGGGGTCTAAAATCATTCCAGGCATCACAGCATTTTAGCAAAATGAAATTTTTGGTGTCTGAGTCAGGAACTGAGGGGCTGGGAGACGGCTGAGGTGCCGAACTGCAGGAGATGGAGAGCTGGGACAAAACCTGGGACACAGAACTGTGGGTGATGAGGGGCTGGGACAAAATCTGGGGTGCAGAACTGCACAGGGTGGGATTATTGGGGTGTCTGGGCCAGGCCAGGGTTGGGTCCACAATCCCTGGGGGTCCCTTCCAGCTCAGGACATGCTGGGATTCTGTGATCTGAGGATGAACTCTGAAAGGAGAGAAATTTAAGCAACACTTGGACAGGTGCAGCCCTTTGTGAGGCTGCCCTGGGCTGTGTTTGGGGGCTCAGAGAGGTTTCCCAGGCCCAGCTGGGGCAGCTGAGGCTCAGAGAGCCCTCAGGAGCTGCCAGGTTGAGCCTTTATCCCCTCAGGACAGGAACAGAGGCCTCAAACAGCACCAGGGGAGGGTCAGGCTGGACATCAGGAGGAATTTCTTCATGGGAAGGGTGGTCAGACATTGGAAGGGGCTGCCCAGGGAATGGTGGAGTCCCCATCCCTGGAGGTGTCCAAGGAACGCCTGGACGTGGCACTCAGGGCTCTGGTGGGAACAGGGCATAGCTTGGACTTGATGATCCTGGAGATCTTTGCCAGCCTCAGTGATTTTGTGATCCCATAATAAAAAATCCCAAAACAGCGAGGTGTAGCCATCCCACAGCAGCCCCCCCATGTCCCCATAGCCCCAGGGTTGTTCCCTAAAGCCAGCAGGGTTTCCCAGGCCCAGGTGGGCACCTCCCAGCAGCCAGGGCAGTTCTCCTGCCCGAGCAGTGCCTGCACTGGGGCTTGGCTAATAAAGGAATTGCTGTCCCTGCTGCTGGGCTCTGCAGAGTGGGAACAGCACAGGCTCAGGTTGCAGACAAGTGCATTAATCTTTTCAGCTTTCCTGGAATGAAACATCAGAGGTTTAACCTATTCTTTATTGCTATTCCAATGCCCTGGATGGTACTTTTAAAAATAAACTCCTGAAAGGCAGCAGGAGGGAGAAGGAGAAGGAGCCTGAAAGCTGCTCACTTACTCACTCACTCTGCAAGCCACAACCGCTGAAAATAGAGAAAATTTAAAAATTCAGAGTGCTTGATTAAAAGCCTGGTAATATTCAATATTCTGAAAGCTGTGAGTTCCAGACGCAGGGGTAAAAGAGATTTCAGCTTCTTATTTTAAAGAAAAAATAAGGGTTTGGACTTGCAGTTCTGAGCAATGAGACCAAGCAGCACAGGGAGGAAGGCCAAGGAACCCACTGGAAATACAAAACTGAGCCTCGCCACTGATTTATATTTATGAAATCTTACTATTTTTAAAGCACATTTGGGGATCTGAAGATTCCTGAAGTATCCAGATGGATATTTCCAAGAAAACTCTGCCAGAACAGAAACCCAATACCCAATTTTCTCATTATTTTGGCTGTGTTTACATCTGCTGCTCCCCCTGTTAGTTCCAATGGAGATCATATAAAATACATTTGTAGGTACCTACAGGAAAAGGGATTTATCCACATGCCTTAATTAATTTTGTGAGTTCTGTCAATTTTAGGTCACTTTTATGGTCACTAATGAAGAGTGAGGATGAAGGTTGGGTGGATTGTCATCTGAGAGG
>VYXD01010578.1:554962-571901 GCA_013397195.1 Hylia prasina | reverse complement strand
TTCTTTTCTTATTTTCTTAATGTGTGTAAATAAATTATCTTTTGTAATTTTAAGTTAAGCCTGTTTTGCTTTTTGAACTCTCCTAGTCATATATATAAAATTGCAAATACTAAACCTCGACAGACTGGCTCTGAGGAAATGGATTTAAGGGGATGGAGAGTAGGTTTACATTGGCTATTGGGTATAAATTCTCCCCTGTGAGGGTGGGCAGGCCTTGGCACAGGGTGCTCAGAGCAGCTGTGGCTGCCCCTGGATCCCTGGAAGTGTCCGTGGCCGGGCTGGACAAGGCTTGGAGCAGCCTGGGACAGTAGGAGGTGTCCCTGCCCATGGCAAGGGTGGCACTTGGTGATCTTTAAGGTCCTTTCCAACCCAAGTCATTCTGAGATACAGTGTTCCTCAAAAACATATTTTGTAGCTCTAATGAAATAGAATTTGTAGTCCTCAACATTATGGATTCAATATTCTCACCTTAAAAGCAGAGCCTGGCTCTGTAATCAGAGAGGGAAAAAGACCAGAGAGCCCACAGGCGCCAAGTTTACAGTCACTTGTTTTGGCCGTGTGCCTTAATTTGGAAAAGAAATATTCCAAGAATGCCCTTTAATGAACTGAGCTCAAAGCTCACAGAGGAACAATAATTTTCCCAGAGCTTTGCAGCAGTTCCTTTTTTGTGTCCAACTACTGGCAGAGTTCTACCTCTCCTCAGCCCCAATCCCATGCAGGGTCCCAGAGAAACCCCCTGGTTTTCCCCAGTCCATCCCAATTTCCAGCAAAGCTCCACCTTCCCAAAACACCCTTTTTTCCTTCCTGAAAGCCACTGGTGGAGTTCTGCTCCCAGGCTTGGCCTGGCCTCCCTCCCTGGAGCAGGAGGATTAATGACTGCAATGGAGATGTCCCTCTGGTGCTTGTGTAGTGGAGAATAAAGCAGCAACGAATGGGTATTTTCAGATAACCTGGCAGTGATGAATTGCTGCTCCAGCAGACACTCCAAATAAAATGTGCTTCAGCATCCCTGATTTATCCTGGGAAGCACTGGGAGGGGGAAGCAGCTCCCGCCTGCATGGAACAGAGATCCAGGGGAGAAACCACCAAAAACAAAAGGGAAAAGTGCAGATCTGGGATTGCAGCATCAGCCCTTGGAGAAGGGCACTGCGGGCTCTGCTGGCAAAGCTGGAGCCTGGCAGTGGCGGTGCTCCTGCAGAAAGGTGATTTCAGTTTCATGGAACCATTTAGGCTGGAAAAGAGCTCCAGGATCAACAAGTCCAAGCTGTGCCCAATCCCTACATTGTCACTCAGTGCCACGTCCAGGCCTTCCTTGGACACCTGCAGGGATGGGGACTCCAGACCTCCCTGGGCAGTTCCAAGGCCCGAGCTCCCTTTCCAGGAAGGTATACACAGATACTCTTGGTGAATCCACAAAACCAGCCCTGTTCATCCACCTGCACTTCAGGGCAGCGATCATCTCTTACCTCCAGAGAGCTTCTGGTGCACCCTGAGCCCTGCTGGGACACAGAGTCCCACAGCACAAATAACCTGGGAATAATCATTCCTTTGGAGGTGGCTGAGGAAAACCTGCCAAAAGCTGACATGGTGTGAAACCTGCACCAGAGCCCAGGGAGCTAATTACAGCAGGGTAATTAGATAGGCAGAGGGATGGATCTCCTCCTTGGCAGGATGGGACCCTGCAGCCTTGGACATTCCTCCTGGAAGCCTGCTCAGGGAGGGATGTGGGGCAGGAGCTGCCAGAGGGAACACATCCACCACTCCTGGGCCTTCCCAGGCTCCTGCAGCTGCCAGGACAGAGCTCCCATTGCCAGGGTCCTGGCTCTGAACTGGATGCTCAGGAGGCCAGGACTGTCCCTCTCCCAGGACTGTCCCTGTCCCAGCACTGTCCCTGTCCCAGCACTGTCCCTCTCCCAGGATTGTCCCTCTCCCAGGACTGTCCCTGTCCCAGCACTGTCCCTCTCCCAGGACTGTCCCTCTCCAGGGCTCGTCCATGTCCCACGGCCCATCTGTTCTGCAGGCAGGGCCAGGAATCACCCGCAGGAGCAAGCAGGGCACCCCCCAGTCCTGGGGGCTCTCGGGGCAGGGCCTGGGGGACCCAAACCTGGAAAGGGGAGCTGGGGAAGTTGCTGGGCATGAAGCAGACCCAGCTCTCCCTTGGCCTCACCACTGCCCCTTCTCCAGGGCGTGGAGGGTCTGGCCAGGCTGGGCAGAGCCCATGACTGAGGCTGAGCTGGTGGATCTGGGAAGGGTCCAGCTCCTCTGGAATTCTGTGGCACTTGAAAGCAGAGGGAAAGGGAGCCCTGGTGCTCAACCATGCCAGGAGAGGTCAGCTGGGAGTGCAGCCTCCACATCTGCCTCCAATGAGTTCATCATTTACTGAGCACACAGCAGGGAGAATTCACACCCTCATGGCTCTGTGCATGTAGAGCCACAAACTCCTCCTGTTCCCACCTGCTTTAATGTCAGTGCCTGGCAGTGAAGCAGCAGGTGCTGCCCAGCTCCTCTCTGATCACTCTCAGGGCAGGTTTCCACCACCAGCTCTGACAATTTGTCTGTAATAAAGACCCAGCACTTCACATTCCTGTTTTACTGTAGCGTGTTGTGTGGCAGCCTGGAATTCTAATTGCTCTGCCTCTTTTTAAAGCAGATTCACAATGTAGCTCTTTTTCATGTTATTAGAAAGGGCCTCCCCTTCCTCCCCTTCCCCAGAACCTGGGTCTCAATTTTGTGGTTTGGTTTATTCTGTCAGGATCTGGCATTACTCTAACTCCAATCATTTCATCCTCCCTCCCATGTACCTGGTGTTTCCAAAATGAATCAGAGTTGAAAAAGGTAAAGGGATAGGGACAGAAATAATGGATTTTGCCCAGG
The DNA here is from genome assembly GCA_013397195.1 of Hylia prasina. NCBI lineage: Eukaryota > Metazoa > Chordata > Aves > Passeriformes > Sylviidae > Hylia > Hylia prasina. The sequence goes on along the minus strand of VYXD01010578.1, from coordinate 569,027 downwards.
AAAATGCATCGCTAAGCAGTTTGTTCCCTTCCCAAAGCACACTCTGCTCTGTCAGTGGTGACAAAGGGCTGGTGCTGCTCTCCTGCCCCTCCTGCCCCTTCTAGTACCTGCAGCAAAGCCTTGATGTGGCCATTCCCTCAATCCCTTCTCTCCAGCTGTTCTGAATTCCATAGAATCACAGAACCATGGAATGGTTTGGGCTGGGAAGGACCTTCAATCCCACCCAGTGCCACCCCTGCCATGGCAGGGACACCTCCCACTGCCCCAGGTGCTCCAGCCCCAGTGTCCAGCCTGGCCTTGGGCACTGCCAGGGATCCAGGGGCAGCCACAGCTGCTCTGGGAATTCCAGCCCAGCCCCTGCCCACCCTCCCAGGGAACAATTCCTGCCCAATCTCCCATCCAGCCCTGCCCTCTGGCACTGGGAAGCCATTCCCTGTGTCCTGTCCCTCCAGGCCTTGTCCCCAGTCCCTCTGCAGCTCTCCTGGAGCCCCTTTAGGCCCTGGAAATCTGCTCAGCACTTTTCTCTGGCAAAGGCAGTGATTACATCAATAATTCTCCTGTCACTGCTGTCACTGCCACTGGGCTGCCCCAGCCCCTGGCCCTGATCTGTGTTTTAGCTGCCAGGCCAGGGAGCAGAGCCCTTGCCCAGCTCCAGGGTGGCTCAGCTGCGCTCCCAACTCAGCATTTCCAGCAGCTGGATCCCATCCCCAGCCCTTTGCCCACCTCGGGCTCAGCCCAGCCGGTGCCACACTGGGAATCTCACCCTGCCTGGAGCCCCAGGCACAGCAGGGATGGGAGGAATAACAATAACTTTTAATCGGGGACCGAGACTGCCTCCTCTCTGAAGAACCCTTTAAGCGTTCCCTCCTCTTTATCTTTTGCTTCCTTTAAACTGTGATTGAATTTAGGACTAATGAAAATGTGAGTCTGAGAACATTTACTGGAAGGCAGCTGCTCACTGTTTCATCTCTCCCTCTCTGCTGCCCTGTCTGATGAGCTCCTTTGCCATGTCCACCCAGACAAACGCATTTCTCCAGGGGAGGCTGCTGCATAATCAGGGTTTGAGCAGCTCTGGGTCATTCATCTTTGTGTGGACAAGGTCATCAAGTGGGCACTGCTCCCTTATTTTCCTCCCTAATATCTTTTCTCTACAGCATCTTAATAAAAGGGAAGCTTTTCTTCCCATCTTTTTCAGAGGGAGAAAGGAAGGGTTGTTGGGAAATCAGAGCCTGGATGTTTTGCCTTTTCTGCACCAGGCAATTAACATTTGGTTTTTCTTCTGTCTGTGGCTGGAACCTGAAACTAAACAGGGCCCAGACCTCTCATTCTGGTTTGGATTGCTGGGCCCTTAAAGAGCTGCTCAGATGTGGGGAAAACAATGACACAAATCTTCATAGTGGAGGGGAAATGGTGCCATTTTTCCTTGGCAATCCATCAGAAATTCACTGCTATGGAGGGAATTCCAGCAGGTTGCCCTGTGTTGGTTGATGGATTTTGTTTTATTGCCCTTGCACAGGACAGGAGTGTCAGGATCCCACTCCAGAGGACCCTCCTGGTCCTGATTTACATCACCCCAACACCACCCTCAGGTGCATTTGGCCCAGCCCTGCAGCAGCTCAGCCACTGAGCCCCTCCCCTGCACAGGTCCATGTTTTCCCCAGCCTCCCTGGGATTCCAGAGAGCTGGGTTCACAGTCCTGGTGGCAGAGAGGCGCCCAAAGCTCTTGGCAAGCCCCAGCACCCCTGCAAGCCAAACAACCCTTGAGGCTGTGCTTATTTGATAGACCCAAGTGGTCACCAAAAGCTCTGGGACCATCAGCCCCATCCCTGACCCACCAGCCCTGTTCCTAATCCCTCAACCCCATCCCTCATCCCAGGGCCCCGCTGCCTTTTGGCATTCCTGTGGTTTCCAAGGAAACCTGGTGCCTCTGGAGTGGATGGATGGGTGGTGTCTGACACAGGAATCCTGTGCTGATCCATTTTTATCCGTGGTTGTTGTTGCCTCCTTGGCCTTGGCCTCTCTGAACGTTCCTGCCTCACATGAGAAAAACCAGGAAGATCCCGGCGTGCCCCAGCTGTCCCTCCTTCCCTGCCCCCTGCAAGGAACCCAGCCACAAACCAGAGGGTCACCACTGCCTGGGGCTGCTGCTCCTCCAGAGGAGGTTCCTCCTTCAAAGGCACCTCCATGGCCCCACGTTCCTTGTTCAGGAGCACTTTTGTGGGGACACACAGAGAATTTTGCCTCTGAGCCCTGACAGCCTCCCCTGCCCCCAGCACAGAGCAGCCACAAAGATTTAGGAGCTGGGTTCAAATCCTGGATTGCTCAGGAAGTTCCTGCTCTTCCCTTCTTACAGGAGAACTCTCCAGGTCAGGAGCCTTTCCTGGGAGAGAAGGGATCGTTTGGGTGTTCTGCCCTCCTGGTTCTGAAGGTGTTAATCCACGACATCAGCTCCAGCCTGACAGACTCAGTATGAAGATGAAGAGGAGTATTCAGGGATGTCTGGGGGGATTCAGGGATGTGTGGATTGATGCTTGTCTGGGAAATGAGGCTGGGGCTGGTCCCTGGATGCAGGGAAGTGTGGCCTGTGCCATTCCAGGCGCATCCCTGCTCATTCTCCATGGAGAAGTCAGGCCCAGCTGCTGGGAAGTCAATCCCAGCAAGGTGTGGGGGATTTATTGTCACACAGTATGGAGTCAAGACACCAGAAAGTGATCCCAAAGAACACCTGCAGGGTCACAGAATCATGGAGTAGTTTGGGTTGGGAGGGATTTCTGCTCCCTGATGTGGGCAGGGACTTCTTCACCCGGCCCAGGGTGCTCAGTAGCCCGGAAGTGGCAAAGATGTCCCAAATAATCCCAATTTCCTTGCAGGACACAGACCTGTCCGTGACTCCCAATGGTCCAAGTGGACTGGTGGCCGGTGGGATGCCATCCCAGCATGTCCTTGTTTTGCACAGAAAGGAAAAGGAATCCATATAAGTCACAATGTAGCATCCAATTTTCAGATTTTTCTTTGTCCCTTCTTTTCCTTAAAAAGACATTTTTCCAAAGTGACTTGGAAGCCTCTGTTCCACCCTCTTTCAGGAACATCAGTGGCACAGGAAGAGTTGCAAATGTCTCCAGTTGCAGCTTCTTTGGTCGTTGAGACAACTGTGGGGTCAGGATTTTGGGAATGCAGCCCCTGGATTCCTTTGAGGAGGGATCTTCAGCTCAGAGACTTCAGCTCATTTGAAGCCCTAAATCTGGAATGAAAGTGAGCTGTTGGAGGGTGACTCAGCATCGTTAGAGGGTTTTTATCGTTGGGGTTGGTGGCTGGGGCTGGATTCCAGCAGCACTTCCTGGCCCCCCTTTGCAGCCTCCTTGCATCACCTGGACAACACAAAATGGGAATTCATTCTGTAAACACCACCCGAGGTGCTGAGTGCTCGGGGTCAGAGCAGGCTGCAGTTACAGAGGGGTCCCTCAGGTGTCAAATCCTCGCTGTAGTAGCTGAGAACAGCCCTCAGCAAGGCAGGTGAGCCCTGGCCCAGCCCTGATGTCACTCCTGAGGAAGGCCAGATCCTTTCACATCACCTCTCAGCCCAGTCAGGACAGTGGCATTGAACATCTGTCCCTTATCAGAGACAGGGCAGGATTACAGACCACCTCTCTGGAGAGGGGATTTTGTCAGAGAGAAACCGGCCAGGAGGGATGGGTTTGCAAGAAAGGCATGATCAGATATCAGGAATCTCACCTTCAGGAGATACCACACCACAGTGTCCTCACAGCAGGTCAGGCACTGATAAAGTGCTTGATAAAGATCCCTGGAAGTGTTCAGGGCTAGGCTGGGCGGGGTTTGGAGCACCGAGGGACAGTGGAAGGTGTCCCTGCCCATGGCAGGGGTTTCATGGGCTCTGAGGTCCCTTCCAGCCCAAATCCTCCTGGGGTTCAGTGATACCAAGATGAGGCCTGTGGACTCCTGTGTGAGGATGCACCTTGGCTCTGTCAGGCAGCAGCTCTGGGAGGTTTTACAGCTGACACCGGGTGAATTTTGCCTCCTCCCCTCGATCCCCAAGGGCTTCTGTAGCTCCCCAGCTCGGTGCTCTCTGGGCAGCTTTCCCTGGGATGGAACGTCTTCCCTCGGTGCTGTGGACTGCATTCGTGTCCTGGTGGGGAGAGGCAAACACAGAGCCACGTCCTGAATTTACCAGAGGCAATGGGTGGGGATGGGAATTCTGGATGTCACTGAAAGGGATTTGTCTTTACAAACCAAGTGTGGCTCTGCTGACAGATAAAGCCAGATACTGAGAGGTGAACAAAGCAGTGGGAGGAACCATAAATGCCATAGCAATTCCACTGACTGACACAAAGAAAAGTCTGTGAGTGGGTATTCATTAGAAGGGGGTCTGTAGCTCTCAAGTACCTCAGCCGATGGGAAATGAGAGGGAAATGCAGCCAGGAAATTAGGATAAAAAGGAGGCTGCACCCTCTAAAAAATTGAGAGACCCCATGGGAAATGCCCCATGACCTCTCCTTTATTTGAATAAAGTTACAGGACTCTCTCACCTTTTTGGACGCAAACCCTGGCATTTGTGGATTATGTTCCTGACATCACTTATCTCCAAACACTCCCTATTTTCATCTCCCAATCCCCAGGACCACCACAGCCCCAGCACAGAGCAGCTCTTCCCTCTGATCCTCTCAAAGGCTGTTGGTGCCATGGGGCAGAAAAGCGAGGCAGGAGCCACCCCCCCAGGCCAGGGGTTTCTGTTGCATCTCCTTTTGACTGGCTCTCATTCCATGTGTCTAATAAATTGTGTTTACCAGAATCAAAAGATTCAAAGCTTCTGTTCTTGGTGATGAACACAAGGAATAAGAGGCTTTTTTTGCTGTGAAAGGCTGAGATATGGGGACAGCTTTCACATCCACGTCTCCTAAGTGGGTGCTTATCCCAAGATGGATGCAGGGATCTCTGCAAGGAAAATCAACATCTGCAGCCAGTACAGTGCTGTCACCAGACTGGGGGAGTGGAAGTGCTGCAGGGTCTCGGAGCCCCTTGTGGGATGCCCTGAAAGGCTTTTCAGTGCAGCCTGGATGGGGTTTCAGAGATGCCAGCACAGACCTGGCCACTAATTTTTGTTCATTACAGTTGAGTTTTTAATTTCATGACGTCTGCAAATTTCAGTGCCACCCCCCTTGGCCCTTGTCCTGTTGCAGTGAGACATCCAAAGCTGAGAAGGGAAGGGACATCAGAGCTCCTGGAGTCTGCTCAGGCTAACAAGAATCTCTGGAAACCCCAATTTGCTTAGCACAGCTCCACCCTGAGCTCAGCTGCAAAACTCACCCATGTCTCTAAAATGCACTAAAACCTCACTGACGGGGAGGGAAGTTTTTGGCAGTCCAGTATTTCTCATTCCCTCCAAAATTAACTTCGGTTCATTTATTCTAAATTTAATTTTACAGCTGTAAAATGGTTGGGTTTCTCAATAGACAGATGAATGCTGGATGCTGTTTTGCTGAACCTTCTCGGCGCATAAATTATTTCCTGGAGAACCAGAATTGGTACCATTTAAAACAAAAAGAAGAAGCTGAAGGATTGGTATTGGCTCCTCTGCAGCTCTTGTTTGCATTCATGCGCTGAGAGCTTTGTCTGTTGTTCTTCCCAAAGCCTCCAAGCAAAAAACATTAAGGGGCAAGGCTCCCTCTTAATCACCCTGCAGAATTATTCTGCAAATGAACCCAAATAACGTTGGACTGACAGGTTGGGATTGGGCTGGTGATGAAGGCTGAGGATGAGAGCGATTTCTTGGATGTGCCCCGGCATCAGTCTGAGACAGCAGCTGGAAAAAGAGTCATAAATATCTTTTCGAGTCATAAATATCTTCTCTCTTTCACACGCTGTGAGTTATAAACATGAGGCTCCAGACTCTGCATCAGGGCCCGGATGGAGTCACTTATCCCAGAGCTCTCCTGCTCTGCTGCAGTTATTGTCTTGTGGAGCTGCATCACAAATCTCAGCTGGAGCCAGTTTTTATGATTCCCTTCCCCAGCCCATGAGCGTTCCACTCATTCCGTCCCGGGCTGGATTTTGTGGCCAGCGTTGAAAGGGAATTTGGCTTTGACAACCAGGCTGCGTGAGGAGTGAAATGCTCAGAACAGGACGGAAGGGGAAGGAAAACTCAGCCTTTGGAAGTCAGCACTGCTGGGGGCTGTTTCACCAAGCCTGGAGCTGCTCTTCACACTGGCAAAAAATCAGGGAAAATGTTTGGAGCTACAACAAACCAGGAGCCAAAGAGCTCCTCCAGCAGCAGACATAGCAGGGCTGGCTGGAATCCTGGCTCTGCAGGAAGCACCAGTGTTATAGATGGATAATGCGATGGTTGGCTCTGGCAATTGAGGGATGAATATTATGTGTATGTTAAGAGGAGTTTTATTGATGTATAGTTATGTTATCATGATTTGTTGTTTGGACATCTTCTGTTCTCTCCATAGCCCCCTTTCCCCCCCCGTACGGTTGCCAAGGAATGGCCTTGGTAGCCAGGACATGGGGAGGGAGGGCTGTACCTGTGTCCCTGCATGGGGCAGTTGGCAGGAGGGCAGGCTTGTTCCTAGGGGGCGCAGAATGGCAACCCCTGACCTCCAATCAAGTTGCAAGAAAGCAGAGTCTCCTCCAATGGATGGCCAAGAAGAGTTGACTGGCAGACTTTGGGAGGGGCCAGGGTTGGCTGATGCAACACCAGGGGTATAAAAGGTGGAGCAGCCATTTTGTAGGCGAGCACATGCCAGTTTAGTTCCATGCTCCCAGCACTGTAACTTTTCCTTATTCAGTCCTTTGTTGTATTTTGTTAAAGGTTTAATAAACACACCTCTCGTTGTGCCATTCTGCTTCTAGTATTTTGACTAGATCGTCAAAGGGCAAGGGAGGCGCAGTTGGTGCCAGTGGAAGTGGAGGGGGCAGATGGTCTAACAGGTCCCATTCCCTACTCTCTATTACTTTAAACACGTCCACCCTTGAAGGCAAAATTTCTCCTTCCCAACAGGCAGCACAGTCACTCTCTTCCTGAATAAATGGTTTCTTAGCCCTTACACAGATGTTCAAAGCCCAACATATGACCCTTCGTCTGACCCATACCTCAGCCAGTGCACGACTGGGCCTCATTTCCCCCTTAGTCCACTCTGTCATACAGTGCTGTATCATCTTGAGCTCATCCTTATCTCTGGTGTTGGCGTCATATTTTCACCGGGCTAGTTTCCTTCCCAGTGGGCTAAATGGGGGTGTACTTGTTGGTACCTCTTCACTTCCTCCTTCTCCCATTGAGGAACCCTTTCTTGCTCCTAATCCCATCCTGACAGAAGGCCCAGGGCCTGCCACCAGGGTGGTCATGCCTCAGCCCTGGAGGGCAGAGGCAAATGGAGAGAAATGCCCCTCTAGGACAGAGTGAGAAAAGGCCTCCCTCCCATGGGCCTTTGCAGTCATATGTTAATGTATTGTTAGTTCTGTTCCCTAATTGGTTTGTAAGTTCTGCCACCCCTGTTCAGTCCCCATTCACCATTATTGTACCCTTTCCAGAGTGTTCTTCCCTCCCTCAGTCCCCATTGACTTGTTTTTGCCACAGTGCTCCACCTATTGGTTATCCCAACCTTTAGCCCTCCCCTGCACCACTTTCCTTTGCTCCTATTGGCCATTGACCCTCAGACTCAGCCCTTTTGTCCCTTATTTAACCCTAAGCCCTCAGAGCAGTTCTCATTCTCGTCCCTGGACCCCTTCAGCTGTATCCAGTTTGTCTTCCTCAATAAACCAGTTGTGGGATTACCACACGAGGACCCGTCCCTTTGCCTGTACCGTTGGCTACTCTCCTGCAGTGTGCTCCAGGCCCCAAAAGCGCAGGTCACTCTCAAGGCCTCGTTGTGACAGGCCACACCACCCAGCAAGGCCTGCCTTCCCAATCAGCCAATCACAGCCCCTTCCAACAACGCCCACCTTCCCAATCAGCCAATCACAGCTCCACCCATAATGCCCGCCATCCCAATCAGCCAATCACAGCCCTTCTCATCAATGCCAGCCTTCCAATCAGCCAACCACAGCCCCTCCCAGCAAGGCCCGCCTTGTGGAATGCAGGGAACTCGTGTGCTGGGGGGTGTGGCCAGGGCAGTGCTCACAACACCCAGCCTTGACTCTTACTCGCCTGACATCAGGTAAATAGAGAGGGACCCTGGGAAAACTCCTGCCAAAACCAGTGTTCATAGTCCTGACAGTGCGAACGTCAATGGAGAAAGAGCCCAGTTTTTTCCATAAAAATAGAAAAGAAAAAAATAATTTTAGACAAAGTTGAAGACAAATTTCCTGCCAAGAAAGAAGAATTCTGCCAAAGCAGTGACAGATGTATTTTTTATTTTATCAAATATTTGGCCTGGAATCAGATGCGCTGAGGATCTGTAACTACCTCCACATTTGGAAGAGGCTGGGTGAGGTGAAACGCTCCTCACAACTCCTTGGCATGAGCACCCATGGAAACAGAATACTCTGAATTACTGGGATGGCCCCAGTTTCCTCCATTTCCCCCAGCAATGCATCAACACCTTGTATTAAATGAAGGTAAAAGTAATCAATTAGAAGAAAAACAGGTTTTGGGAGGGCGTAAAGCAGGTAAAGAAAGCAAAAAATGGCTCAGCTGAATCTTGGAGGGACTGGTGATCCTCTGTGTGCTGGAACTGGTATTTTATCCTGGAGGAAAATCAAGCAGTACCTGGTTGTGGTTCTGGTCTATGCCAGACCTGCAACTCCTTGGAGGAGAATGGAACTCAGGCTTGGAGGAAGCAGCTGCTGGCTGGGTCCTTCTGCTGAATATCACAAGTGTTTTTACGTCTCATATCACAAAGCCCTTGCTCCTGAAGGAATGGGATTACAGGAGAATTTCTTCTCTCATTAAAATGGAAAAAACAAACAGAAAACACAAAGCTTTCTTGCAGGGATGCAAGGAAAGAGCCTGAATGCTTCACTCAGCCTGATAAAGGCTTAGAAACCAGAGTGTGTACAATGTTTATTGTTTCAAATAATTTATGTCTTTGTGAAGCCCAGTTCTTTCCTTTGTGCTGTTCTCCCTGCTGCAGAGCTGGACCCATTTCATTGATTTCAACTGATCAATCCCCAGAGCCTCTCCCAGGTGCGTCCCTCGAGACCCAGGGCAAGGCAGGAGTGGGGCTGTTCCTTCCTGTGTAAAACAGCCTTCAGCACCAGCTCAGAGCCAGTAATTACAGACAGATCTATGTGGTTACAGCTCCAGCCTGCTCAGGAATGGCCCCATAAAGTCACCTGGCTCTAGACATACATCAAACCGTTTTTCACTTTGCAAAATGAGTACTTTTTAAAGAGCTATAACTTTCTGGGAGTTCATGAATTTCCTGGATTCACAGCCCTTTGCTGGATGGAGGGAAGTGCAAGAGACGCTGCCATGCACAGAGAAAGGAGGGAGCGTGGCACAGACAGCTGAGGCAGAAGGAAAAAATAAATCCTTAGAGATGAGATTTCCAAAAGCTGCTTGGAAATAAAAGCTGGGATAAGTGCATGACACACTCAATAAATATCACTTTGCTTTACCAACTCTTCCATTTCCCAGTTTTGCCCAGGGATTTTGGGAACCTGATCTGAAACCTGAGGCTTTTAATGGCCAAGATCCTTAATCCTGCCCTGCACGAGGGCTAGAGTCCTTGGCCAGGGCGTGAGAGGGGCTTGGGCAGTCCCAGGGAACAGGGACTGTTCCAGGAGGAGGAGATTACCTCAAGTTGTATCAGGGGATGTTTAGGCTGGATATTGTCCACCTGTCCAGCCCTGGCACAGGTGGAGTCCCCATCCCTGGAAGGATTTAAAACCCTGTGGATGTGGCAATGGGGACACAGTCTGTGGTGGCCTTGGCAATGCTGGGGATGGTGGGACTCAGTGATCCCAGAGAGCTTTTCCCACCTCAGTGATTCTGCAGTTCTATGAGTTTTACCTTTTTATTATGAAAGAAAACTATTGTGTGGTGTTTGTGCTGAATTTCCTACCCCAAGGATCAGTTTCAACCTGGGCAATTTTGGCCATGGAGGGAAGCCTCAGAGGCCCCTGGGCATCCAAGGGAGCAGAGGGGTGACCCACGCTGGACCAACCCACTGAGGCTGACACTTTGTCCTCAAGTGCAGCAAAGTGTCCCAAAAACTGAGCACAAGGCCCAGCCCCAGGCCCCCAGGCCAGGATCTTGGACAAGTTCCCAAAGTGCCCTGTGGAGCCTCCCCCACACAGCAACCTCAGGCTTTTACTGCTGCTCAAAAATCTGCTCAAATTCTCCTCCACCCCCTTCCTTAGAGCAGCAAATCCATCTTCTCATGTACTTAGATCAAGATGAAGGGGGCTTGAGAGGTAATTAATTTTAATAATAATGCTTTTCTTCTCTCTGAGTTGCAGTCATTGCCTGGCTGCTCTCTTCTGGAGCTGGAGCCAATTTCCCACTGATCTCACTGAGCAGCACAAACGCTCCTATCTGTAAGGAGCAGGTTCCTCTTCTCTTCACAGACACAGAGTGAACCTTTCCTGCCTTCTGAAGACAGGCCCTGATGAAAACTCCTGCCTGGGAGCTCTCACAGGTGCTCCAGGGAGCCCACCAGGGCTTTCATCTGCAGCAGAGAATTCAGATTTTTCTAATTCTAATATGCTTAACTGAGAAAAAAATATCTCATCTTCTTCTAGGGGCATAATTTGCTCCCTGGGGTTTGTAATGCTTTTTTAAGATATCATTTGGGCCATTTTCTTTCATGAGTTGCCAAATGAAAGGGACAGGGAGAGAAAAAGGATCTCACAGAGGTGTTAAGCCAAGATAAACAGGTGGGAGCAGGTGAGGTGTGAGGTGTGCTGGGTGCACCTGGAGCTGTGCATTCCCCTGATGCTGACAGCTGCCATCTCTGTCCCACAGCTCTGTCCAGCTGTGCCCAAAGTCCCTGGCAGAGCTCTGCCTTTCCTGGAGGGTGTGCAATGAAAGAGCCTCATCCTGCTTTAATCAGAACATGGAGAAGACAACAGGGTCTGGGCCCGGCAGTGTCCCTGTGCCTGTGGATGATGTGATACTGGAACTCCACTAACGAGCTTTGCAGCCTTATCTTTACTCATTCTGGCAAATTAAATTAGCACTGTCTTTCAATTTCCCCTAGGCAACCACCAGCAGCACAAAATAAACCACAGGAGGGGATCACTGTGTTCTTGACGCCAGTCCCAAGATTTTCAGCAGTGACTGTTCCAAGAAATCCCATCTGTCCCAGGAGCAGAGCTGCACCCCCTGTGCCTGGTGCCCTGACAGAGCTCCTGGCCAGCACAGGGCCCTGCTGGTCCTGTCCTCTCTGCTCGCCCCAAATCCAGGCTGACTGTGATGTTTCTCCTCCCTCCCTTGGTGGTGCTTCCCCTCTGTGGGCTCCTCAGAGGTGTGGATGGGAGAAGCACCAGCCATGCTTGTGGTGAGGGTGGGAATTCGGAGCAGGGAGGGTTTTGCTGCAAGATTTTTGGGTTTGGCTCCTGCGGAAAAAACCTCCTGGGGAGGTGTGGGGAGTTTGTTACTCACAGAACCCCAGTTGTTGGGGGGCTGCTTAGGGAACAGGGCTTGGTGGAGGGTGTAAAGGTGGGATGGGGTGGCAGAGCCTCTCCCCACTCCCATTTTCCCTGGAGCAGGGTGGATCTGCCAGCACCGTAGCTGGGTGTAAATCAAGCTCCATAACCTTGCAAGTGCAAAGCGTTTGGAGCAAGTGGTTTTACACTAAACACTAAACATTGCAGCTATTAAAGCACATTCATCATCCACACAAGGTCCCTGAGCAGAAATGAGCTGTAGCATCTCCTGCAATGCTTGCTGTGGGCCCATTAAACACCCAGCCCTGTGTGTCACTCACTGCCAGCTCAGAGGGGACACCTGGTGCTCAGGTGAGGCTCAGCCTTCACAGCTTCCAGGGGTGACCTTCAGCTTAGCTTGGAGCCACTGACATTCTGGTGCCTCCAGACCCATCTCTTTGTGTGCCTGACCTTCTGGTGCCTCCAGACCCAAGCCATCTATCTGTGTCCCTCTGACATTCTGCTCCTTAGCTGTGTCTCCAGCTGTGCTGTCCCAACACCCAGGGTGCTGGGACACCTCTGTCCCTGCTGGAACCAGTGGAGGTCCCAGAGGAGGCTGCAGGGGCTCCCTAGTGGTTTGGTCGGTGTGCAGTGACCACCTCGTTACTCACAGGTGGGTTCTGCCCCAAGGATACAAACCCAAGGTTCTGCACTGAGTTGTGATGGGGATTTTCTTCCCAAAAACCCGATGGGATTAAATGGAGGAGACTTTATTGCCTCTCCCTGGGCAATTCCCTGCACTGGGTGCTGTTACCACCTGTCCCCAGGGATGGCCCAAGCCTCTGACCCACAGAGTTTTCACTGCCTCCTGCCTTCCCTTTCCCCAGGCCAGCCAGGACGGCGCTGGGGAGAAGCACTCTGGCCAAGATCCTGCCCAGATAAGAGCTGGATGATGATGATGGTGGTGATGATTAACATGACTGCTTTATTTGTCTGGCAGGTGGGCTGATACAGAGGTAGATGTCCAAACCTCCTCCCTCCCTACCCTGATAGACAAGGACAGCCTGGAATTCTGATGTTGCTGGGAGAGCTCTGAAAGCAGAGTCAGGGCAGGCTGGCCTTGCCCCAGGGTCACGCTGGAGAAAGAGCTCTGGTGCCTCTGGTGGAGAGTGGGGATTCCACCAGGACCTGACCCAGCCTCAGTTTCCAGCAGGGAAAACAAGCCAACCCTCCCTGTTTGGAGAATCGGGTCCCACCAGCTGAATGCTCATTAAAGGACAGAGAGTCTGCGGATCCAGCAGGAACAGCAGCTTCAAACATCACCAGAAACTGCCAAAATCTTCGGTGAGGGTTTGAGCCTCCCTGGTCCTGAGCCCCATCCCAGCTCCAGGATCCCTCAATCCCAGCTCAGGAAGAGGCCCAGCCGCAGGATCCCTCAATCCCAGCTCAGGAATAGCCCTTGCCCCAAGTTTAGGGAGATTTTCTGGCACTTCTGACCCCAGTTGTGGGAGGGGCCATTTGGATTTGCTTTTCCAGAGGGACACCCCATTCAGAGGTTTCCTCCCAAATTTGCCCTAAACCAGGACAAATACATTTATTGGCACCCAACATGATGCTTGAGAAAGTGGAAGAAACTTGTACTGATGGCATTTTGGTTGTACTTTGGGCAGCTCCTCAGAGCCCGTCCTACCAATGAGGAGACACTAAGGGGACACGAACATGCTCAGAGCAGGGCACAGACCTGCAAACTTCTGGCTTCTGCCTCGAAAGCTCTCTTTGCTTGGCATTACTGATCCATCCCATGCATCCCTGCAGTTCTGGGGATGAGCAGGTCCCTCCTTGGATCCTCAGAAATCCCCCGAGAGCTTTGCCGTGTGTCTATGTCTGCTGTGTGTCTCTTTGCCACGTGTCTGTCTCCGCTGTGCCTCTCTCTTTCCCGTGTGTCTCTCTCTTTCCCATGTGTCTGTCTCTTTGCCGTGTGTCTGTCTCTTTGCCGTGTAATAAATGGCATCTGTTAATTCGTGCACTTATAAAATGTATATGTTATAAAAGTTATGATTAAGAGATGAGATCCGTGGAGGCAAGCAGGAATTGCAACATCCCACCTGGCTGCCAGGGAACAGGAGTTCATTAACATATGATTGCAGAATGGGATCCTCAGGAACAGACAAGAGTCCACAAACTCACACCTGGCTACAGTGAAACTACACTTCATTAACATGGCTCGGACAAAGAATGGCCCATTCTCACCACACCTGGGCAAATACATCCCCCGAGTTCCCTAAATCCAATCAGACATCTGTTCACTTCCCAAAAACACCTTTGTCCAGTCTAACACCAAGGACAAAGATCTCCAATCAAGATAGCCAAGATCGCTGGAAACTCATCACTATTCATCCATCTCACAGGAAGAGTTTTTGTCCAGCCCAATGTGAAGAAAGAAACCAACATGAATATGTGAAATCACAAAAGGAAGAGAGGAATCCCTGCCCCGGGCAGAAAAAAATGTATAAAAACC
>VYXD01010578.1:512964-554126 GCA_013397195.1 Hylia prasina | reverse complement strand
TGTGTCTGTCTCTTTGCGTGTGTCTGTCTCTGTCCCGTGTGTCTGTCTCGGTGGTAAGTGGTGGCTGGGGAGCGGTGATTGGGAAGGTCTTTGTGCCAATTCCTGGAGAAATCCATGTCAGGGAATCTCCCGGCTGCAGTCCCAGGGCCGCTGTTGTCAATCTGCACCATGCAAACCCCAGAGAAGATTGGAAATGCTGATTATAACTTGCCTATCTCATTAAAGAGGCTCATTTAGTGCAGCCTCTTCTTGCAAAAGTGTCTGGGTGCCTCCTGTTTCCTAATGAATTCTCCTTCTCAGAGCTGCATGAAATGCTGATATCTCCACAGTGCCCTGACAGGAGGGTGCAGCCACGTGGGACTTGGGTTTTTCTCTCAAGTACAAATGAGAGGACAAGAGGAGATGGCCTCACATTGTGTGTCAGGGGAGCTTTAGGGAAAATTTCCTCACTGCAAGGTTGGCTGGGACTTGGAGCAGCCTGGGACGGTGGAAGGTGTCCCTGCCCGGCCGGGTGATGGGAGAAGAGAAGGGCAAGGCTGAATCCCGGTGCAGACCCGGCTGCCATCAGGTCTGGGATCAGCTCAGTTACCCTCCAGTCTTTCGAGGGCTGAGTCTCTCCCCTCAGTCAGGCTTTAAGGGAAGATTAAGTGTTCCAAAGCCCAATTTACATTTCAAAACCCAACCCAGGCCTGGTGCGAGATCAAAGTGAGAGTGGGCTTTGGGTGTATTGATCAGAGACCCACAATGCTGCCTCTTCCCTGTCTTGTACAGGATCAAACAAGAGTTTAGGAATAGAAGAACTCTCAGCACTGTTATTTTTTTTTCCAGGTAGGGAGTTTGTAATCCCAGGTATTAACATGTTTCCCTCAAAGCGAAACCCTTCCTTTCTGCTGTTGTTACCTCTTCCCACATGTGGCACTTGTGCCTCCCCAGCCCGACCTGCTGCTCACCTGACAAAGGCTCCAGCCCAGAGCCAGGTGTGGATCCTGCTGCTCAGAGCACACATTTTATCCCTGACTGGACCTCAGCCCCTATCCTCGCTGTCCCCACATCCTGGGTCACATCTGCACCAGAACTTGGTGGAATCTGAGACTGCACTAAAAGAAGGAATTCTGTCCTAATTCTCAGGAACAATTTCTTCCTGGAAAAGGGGGTCAGGCCTTAGAACTGCCCAGGAAGGTTTGGAGTGCTCATCCCTGTAGGTGTCCAAGGAAGGCCTGGACGTGGCACTGAGTGCTCTGGGCTGGGGACAAGGTGGGCATCGGGCACAATTTGGACCCGATGGTCTGGAAGCTCTTTTCCAATCTCTATGATTCCATGAAAACAGAAATTACCTTTCCAGGGACTGGATGAGCTTTGAGATCCCTTCCAGCCCAGCCATTCTGTGGCTCTGTGATCTCACCTCCATGCCCCCCACACCAGTGTCCCTTGTCCCTTGCCTGGCTACAGCCAGCAGCCTCCCATGGTTCAGGTGCTGCACCTCCACACCTGGGTGTGGCTCTTTTCCATACATAAACCCAGAGGATCTGCTCAAGCTCCAGGCTCAGAATGGGAACAGCAGCAGTTCCCTCCCTGTTTGGCACCCTCTGCCTTCCCTTGCCTCTCTCCAGCCCCAGCTGCATGTGCCTGGCAGGGAAAGCTGGACAGAGCATCCCAGCCCCCTTCCTGTGGATTCTGGCTGAGCCAGAACTGTCTCAGTTAAGCAGCGTGACTGTTCTCCTCCCCAGCACTCTCTGAACGTCCTTTTCCTTTGTGCCAAGCTCCCCGCGGCTGTGAGAGGATTCCCGGGGGGAACTGGCGTGTGGCAGGAACAAAGCCCAACTCCAGGCTCCCCGTGGCTGGGACTGGGCTGGAACTGCCTCACCCCAGCCACCAGCAGCAACTCTGGAGAGCAGGAAGAGCAAAGTGTGTAAATTGCTGCCAAACCACTGAACCTGGAAGGGTTCTGCCTCCTGCCATGGCCGAGGGAGGGCGGCCTGAGAGGAGACCTCGCTTTGGTGTAAAACAAACACCTGAGAGGAGACCCCTTTTGATGTAAAACGCCTGAGAGATGACCCCTCTTTGGTGGAAAGCAGAAAAGGCCACTGCTGTGCCACTGCTGTGCCACTGCTGTGGCTCAGGGTGGGTGGCGGATGGTGCCAGTGATGCAGGAAGGAGGGGATGGAGGATTTGGCACAGCTGCGGAACCACGGCCACTGCTGTTCCACCCTGGTCACGTTTCAGCAGAGGAAAAGCCCTGCTCAGCTCCTGGCAGGGACAGCAGTGACCCAGCACCATTCCACCAGCTCCCACCTGGGGAGGTTTTGCCTTTGCTGAGGGGGCACAAGGGGTGACAAGCTGGAGCGTTGCTGAAGGCAGGTGCTGGGCATTGATCCAGCAGGGAGCCACTGGAGCCACTCCTTGGACCTTAAAGCTCCCCAAATCCCAGCTCCAGCCTGTGAAACTTGGCCTGCTCTGCCCTGACACTGGGAAAACGCTGCTGTTCTCCCAGACACAGGCAACGCGGCCTGCCTGGGAAAATAAATATTTACTTGTGAAGGGCAGCAACAGCAGAGCTCAGCTCCTTCTGCAGTGTTTGCACTGCGGGCTTGGAATGAAATTCTGCCTCCAGCTCTGCCCAGGGAGTGCTGCCAGCAGGGCAGGAGGACAGAGCTGCCAGGGGATGGCTCTGGTGGCTGCTCCCCTCTGCTGGGCTGGGATCCTAAGCACAGCCACCTACTCCATCCTGGGAAAAACACAGGATCCATGGGCCCGGCACAGGGCCAGGCCAGAATGTGGGGCAGGTCACTGGGTCACAGACAGCTCATCCCGGGATGGTGACAGCAGTTGTTATTTGTGCTCCTGGAGCTGTCTATTGGAGCGTGGGCTGATCAGTGCATGCTGAGGAGGATCCCAGCCCCTATTAGGGAATTATAAACTCCCCCATCTCAAGTAAAGATGTTCCTCCCCTTCTGCAAAACCCTGGTGGGACTAAACCCAGCCTGGCCCTTCAGCTTCCAAGGACTGCCCAGATTTTCTCCATCCTGCCTCACCCAATAAGTGAGGACTCACTGGTACCAGACACTTCTGTGTGGCCTCACACCCAGTTCCAGATTTAACCCTGCCCCAGCACTGCCCCAGCACTGCCCCTGCCCTGCTGCTCAGCTCTCCCTGCTCTGCCCCGCCCCTGCCCTTCACCTGACTTTATTTTTGTGCAGATTAACAGACTTTGGGCTTTGAATAATTGATCAAGCCCAGCCCAGCTTCACAGGCTTGAACACAACTTTTAGCCAAGTTTCATTCTGACACAGGGCTTTAAACCCAGGCATACTAAGCCACACAGCACCCCAGGTGTTTGGGATATAATCTCTTGGAGCTCCTAAACTCTTCATCATCCCTGTCAAATCTCCCTGTTACCTTTGTGTCTCACAGTGCTGGGGCTGCACTCATCAAGAGCTTTGCTCACATAAAAACAGGCTTTACACTTGAGTCCTTTACCAGGGGACTCTTTGGGCTCTTTCAGGGGATGTTGACTTCCCCAAACATGAAGATTTTAACAGTGGCCTGAGTCTGGAGCTGCAGTGAAACACCAGGAGGTGCAGTCCCAGCAAGAGCTTCAGGGAACGTGGTTTCACACCCATTTTGTGTGTCAGCTTTATAAACAGAGCACTGGGGGCTTCAGTCAATCCCTGAAAGGGTTTAGACTCATCTTCCCATAGGGATCATCCAGTCCAACCCCTGGCCCTGCTCAGACCCCCCAACAATCCCCCCTGGGCATCCCTGGAGCTCTGTCCAAAGGCTCCTGGAGCTCTGGCAGCCTCGGGGCCGTGCCCATTCCCTGGGGAGCCTGGGCAGTGCCAGCACCTCTGGGGGAAGAGCCTTTCCCTGCTCTGCAGCCTGAGCCTGCCCTGGCCCAGCTCCAGACATTATTAATTAACAAATAATAACATCTATAACTGCTGTTAACAAAAGAAGCCCCAGTAAGTCCCTGGCAGGAGCAGAGTGTGTCTTGTGTGCCCTGCCAGGGATCTGGGTGCTTCAGAGCTGTGGCTTTACACACTTGGGGGTTTTATTCCTGCCATGCACTTCAGCCACCCCTCAGCAGTCTGGGGGTTTCATACAGGGTCTGCAGTGGGAAAAGTCCCCTGGAAAAGCTGGCCCAGCCTGGCCCCTGCAGCTCCAACCCAACACCTCCACCCCGTGTGCTGCAGCAGCTCCGAGGGAAATGCCTTCATCCCCTGCTGAACCCCAGTGCTGTCTGTGCTGTGCCAAGGACAAGGCCCCTGCAAGGGTTCACACACCTTGTCTGTCACAGAGCGACCCGTGGCTGTGAGGGACAGGGACTGTCCCCGGCTGCTGCAGGGGAAACGCTCTGAGAGCAGAACAAATATCTCGGCTTTCATCTCTCCTACCTCCTCCAGGCCTGTCTCACTTCTCCACACCTCCAGACATGAGTTAAGCACCAGGAAGCATCTTATATCAGTGGTGACTCGTTGTTGCTCTTTAATTCATGCAAATGTTCTTTTTAACTAGCTCAGAGTCTCAAACAGCCCTCTGGGGAACCTTCTGCGTTTATGATTATTGAAACAAAACTCTATTTCCTTTAAGCACAAAACAGTCGGGGGAGAGAGAGAAGGAACCTGTTTTCTTTTCTAGCAAATACAGTAAATTCAAAGGTCAGGTGCAAGCTGACATAGCAGTGGGTGAATCAACACTGGGGAGAATTTTCTCATTGCTGGAATAGAAAAAAAAATGTCTCTTTGCAGCCACACAGAATCACAGGGGTTTTATCTGTATCTCACTTTAGAGGGTCTGGGGCAGGTTTGGTTGGGCAGCTTTGGTACACTCAGGTACCCACAGCAGGTAGAGCCAATGGCCTGGTGCCATTTCACAGCTGGAGCACCAAGTTTGGCCAAAAACTGGGGGACAGGCACTGGGGTGGCCTCAAACCTTGCCAGGGTTCAGCTTGAGCTGCAACCCAACATCAGCCAGGGAAGCTCAGGCTGGGTATCAGGAAAGATTCCTTCACTGGGATAGTGGCTACGCCCTGGCACAGACTGGCAGTGGGGGAGTTCCCATCCCTGGAAGAACCCAAAACCAAGCTCATGTGGCACTCCATGGCAGGATTCAAAGGTTGGACTTGGTGACCTTAGGAGTCTCTTCCAACCTTAATGATTCTCTGATCTTCCCACAACCCCTCCTGATTTCCCACCACATCCCTGTTATCTGCCTTTGGAGTGGGAGCAGACACCCCTGGAATTATCCATGTGCTGGCTCAGCCTGGAGCTGTTCCTGCCTGGTTTTCCTGGTGTTTATGGCTCAGTGCTGGAATGATGGATGTGGTCTCTGAGCCTCAGCCTCCCATCACTGCCAGGCTCCTGTTGGCTCCTTGGGGACCCCACAACAGCCCCAGGCACAGCCTGACACAGGCCCAGCCCCGGAGTCACAGCTGGAGATGTTGATGTTGAGTTACTGATGCTGAAGGGCCCCATAAATTTGCCATGGAAGGGTCGTTCACCCTGGAAAATGGATCTGAATCCTTCAAACCCATGCTCTGGGGAGCTCCTGCAGGGAGCTCATGTGTTTGCAGGCAGAGCAGTCCCTCGAGGGGTTTGGGTGGTGCCCAGGGTTTGTGGCTTCTCTTGGGGTGAGGAGCAGCCTCAGCAGGGACTGCCCCTGCTGCTCCAGGAGCTGCCTCAGGGCTGGGTTAACTCTGCTGCCAGCCCCAGCTTTGATTTTCAGCTGTCACTCAGTGCAGGGCAGTTTGGAGCAGCTCCCCTGGCTCAGGCTCTTCTCTGCCTGAGCGTGCAGCTGCCAGGAGCAGGAGGAGAATCCGGGCAGCTCCTCCTGATGTCCCTGAACATCTCACAGGGACCCATGGGGTTCCCTAACCCAGAGTGATTTCATGCTCAGATCTCCTCAGGGCTGTGTGCTCTGAAACCACACAAACCCCCAGCCCTCCCAGCAACTCCTGTGAGCTCCCCGTCCCTGCTGCACCTGTGAAGAGCTGCCTTGCAAGGCTGCTAATTGCAATTAACATCCCACAGTTCTCTCATCATGGGCAGCACACCTTTTTCTCCTCTCCATCCCCAGCTGTTTTCACAGCCACCTTTGGGTGCAGCTCCTCGGTTGTCTCCTCTCCACCCTTCACCCAGCAGAAGCATCTGCACAGATCCAACCCTGAGCTCCCCAAAACGTCCCTGGGAGGGGTGACACATCCTCTGCACCAAATGAGCTGGGCTCAGCATCCCCTCCTGTCTCCCCAGGTGCCAAGGGCAGGGACAGGGGCCCTTTGCTCACAGCCCCTCTGTAATAGATCATCCTGACACCGACTCACTTGTTCTCTGTGTAATAAGTGATAATCTGCCTGCTCAGACAGACATGGAAAAAGGAAAAATAACATGGTCTCTAAAACCAATGAGCCAGTAAATAGAGGGCTATAAATTATCAGGAGAAAGGATTTAATTAGCAGCAGAACTCACTGGCAGGGCACTGGGTTCATATGAGTCCCTCTCATCTCAAACTGCCTCACGTGCCCCCGTCACCCCCCAGCCCCTGCCCTGTTCCCTTCCCTGCCCAGACAGACACCACGGCTGAGCTGTGTTTTGGGAGGCTTTGGTGCCCTGGCTGTGCTGGGGCAGCTCTGTGCTGTCAGTGCTGCTGGGCAGCACCAACCCCAAGGGCCCCAGACCAGGGTGAGAGCAGAGCTCACACAGCCCGTGATTTATGGGGTCATGGAATAGGTCAGGCTGGAAAAGCCCTCTGAGGTCAGAGCCCAACCTTTAACCCAGCATAGCCAAGGCCAGCACTGACCGTGTCCCCAAGTGCCATATTCACAGAGCTGTTAAACCCCTCCAGAGATGGGGATTCCACCACTGCCCTGGGTGGACAGCTCTTTCCATGAGGAAATTTTCCCAATAACAACCCTGAGCCTCCCTGGCCCAGCCTGAGGCCGTTCCCTCTGCTCCTGTCCCTGTTCCCTGGGAGCAGAGCCCGACCCCCCCGGCTGTCCCCTCCTGGCAGGGAGTTGTGCAGAGCCACAAGGGCCCCCTGAACCTCCTTTTCTCCAGGCTGAGCCCCTTTCCAGCTCCCTCAGCCTCTCCTGGGGCTCCAGACCTTTCCCAGCTTCATTGCTCCTGTCCCGAGCCAGGGCTGTGCCTGCTGCCCAGACCTGCTGCTTTCCATGCCCGGCTGCCATCCCTCCCTGCACTCGTGGGATGCTCGGGATGCAGGAGAGGGGCTGCAGTTCCAGCCCGGTCAGTGCAGGGGCTCTGTCCCTACTCTGCTGCTGCCTCAGCTCAGTGACAGCGCAGGAGGTGAGGGCAGATCAGCAGACAGCCCAAAATGAGATTAAATTGTACCCAGAGTCTCTGGTTTGAGGCGTCTGGGCCGAGTTTAAAGGAGGGTTTGAAAGACCCCTGGTGCATCCTGGCAGCCCTTCCTGCAGTTCAGGCTGCAAACAGATCCTTTATAAAGGCAGCTTTCCCCAAAGCTCTGTCTTCCCTTTAATTTGCACCTGTTTGCTTCCCTAGCCTGGCTCAGGTCTCTCCTCATCTCTCAGTTTGTGAATTCACCCCAGGTTTTCAGATGAAAGTGTTCTATTGAGCAGCATCAACCCCAAACTCCTGAATTTCCTGGGACTGGCTCAGCAGATGTGAGGCATGCTCTGTCATGTCGGGAAAGAGTCATTTTGGAATGAACGATTCCATCAGGCCAAAGCAGCCTGTAAAGATCCCTGTGCTGTGTTGCTCTGCCTCTCTCCAGGACCCAGCCAGATGCCTCTTTAGCACCTACGTGCTGTTGGTTTTATTAATGTTGCATCTGCTGGTGATTTGAGCAAGGGCCAAAGGTTCAGAATTGAAACTCAAGGACCCTCTTCTACTAAAAGATTTTATTAGCCATAAATCTATTATAAAGTGCCCGTGTTGACAATAGGGAATAACACAATCAAAGCCCTCTCCTGCCAGTGACAGCCCAGCCCTGCTGCAAGGAGCCACATGAATTAATCTGTCTCGTTAAGTGTCCTGAGTAAGAGCCTTTCAGGACCACAAAGCACTTGGACAGAACACAGAGAAACAGCTGTGCCTGTACAAACACATCCTGCTTTCCAGAGGGGCCCTCCCGAAATGGATGAGGCTCCATCCCAGCCCCAGTCTCCTGTGCCAGTGCTTTGTGTCAGCCTCAGGTGTTAAGTGATCAACAAAATGTTCCAAAGTAGCAATAGTGGCTTCCTTTGTGCTGCTGGAAGGAGAATATTGATGGCAAATGAGATCTTCCCTTAAGGGGAAGGGAGCACTGAAGATTCAGAGATGTTGTGGTCAAAAGGAGCAAAAACTTCAGAGGGTCTGCAAAAGCTCACGGGGTTTGTTAGTGACACACTCGGTGTGGAAATTGGTGTCAGTTTGTCCCTGACATTTTAATAGGTTAGCTTTCCTCTCCCCGGAGAGAAGCTTTACTTTTTAGGCAAATTAATTATTATGCCCAGTGTTCTGGACCTTTCTGGAAACGGGCTGGAGAACCTCTGGGGTCTATGGTGGTCTTGATCCCCCTCCCGCCTTCCCTGCCCACCTCCCAGCCTCACTCCCGGATCCAGGGCTTGTATGGGCTCACTGGTGCTGGCACCTGAGGCTGATAATTCTCCTAAAAGATCGTGGTACTGTTCCCACAAGGAAGGCTGTTCCAGTTTAGAGAGTTCCTCCTCTTCCCTGTAAATACCAACATATTCCACTGCAGCCCACCTGGCAGCCCCTCATGGCGAGCTCTCAGCGCTGGCAAAGCTCTCTTGTCCCCCTGTCCCTCCCTTTGCAGCCTCTCTCACCAAGCCCCAAGCCCCGTGGGGTTTAGGGGCACATTGGAATAAACTGAAATTGCCAGGAAAACTGGGGGGAGGAGGCTCCTGGTGAGGGAACAAAAGGAGAGATGAGGAGGGGACAAAGGTGCACGGCATTTCACTGCCTGCTTAGGAAGTCATTGAAGACCTTTCTGAGGCACAAGGCTACCAAAACTAAAACAAAACCCATCAGCACCCAGCCTCTGAAGCCTTACAAAGCCAGGCTCTAATAAACTCCACAGGTGTGAGAAGCTGCCCCGGGGGCTCTGCTCGGGGTTCTCTGCCCACAGGACCACTCTGATCAAAGATTTCAAACATTTCTGGTGCTTTTATTCACATTCCTGTTTCCAGAACAGCTCTGGAAACTCTGTCCAGGCCAAAAGCAAATGTGGGGAGCATTCCATACTTTGGGAGCTTGGGAATGTGGAGGGGCATGAGCTCCTGCCAGCAGAGCAGCCAGCACAGTCAGGGAAAGTGTGGGCACAGCAAGTCCAGATCCTTCCTGCTTCCTCCCAGGGAACGGCTTCCCACTGCCCCGGGCAAGGCTGGCTGGGAGATTGGGCAGGAATTGTTCCCTGGGAGGGTGGGCAGGGGCTGGGCTGGAATTCCCAGAGCAGCTGTGGCTGCCCCTGGATCCCTGGCAGTGCCCAAGGCCAGGCTGGACACTGGGGCTGGAGCACCTGGGAGAGTGGGAGGTGTCCCTGCCAGGGCAAGGTGGCACTGGGTGGGATTTAAGGCCCCTCCCAGCCCATCCCAGCCCCATTCCATGTCCTGAGCTGGTGCCGAGCTCGTGGCTGTTCATATGTTCCCAAGTCTCAATTCACCTGCTCCCTCAGGCCCCAGCTCGTGCTGTAAGTGCCCTTTTGAGGAGCTGGGTGAAAAAACTCCTTTGTGTTTGAGAGCCACTTCCCACTGGGTTTCTTATGCCAACACTGTGGCTGGAAAATAAATGGGTCTTCTTTTCCATTTGCAGAAACTTTCAAGCACTTTCAGAAACCCTAAATAGAAAAATAGTGTTCAGGCTCACAATACCTTCCCTTTCCACACCTGCTTCTCCAGAATTACTCTCAACAAGCATCTGAAAGAACTAAAAATAAAAATGTCAACAGTTTTGTCGATATCTTCGAGTGTCCCATGAATGGGGCTGAGCAGTGAGATTGTGGCTGCCCTTGTCAGTGGGGAGCAGTTCCAGCTCTGCTTCCCTTCCCAGCAAACCCCAAAGCTGCTGCTGCAGGGATGCTCCGTGCTGGGGCTGGGTTTGGGCTCTTCAGCTGATTGAACAAAACTCAGCTCAGTCCTGGGCTCAGCATCTGAAAGCTGTGGCTGCCCCTGGATCCCTGGCAGTGCCCCAGGCCAGGCTGGACACTGGGGCTGGAGCACCTGGGACAGTGGGAGGTGTCCCTGCCAGGGAACTGGATGGGATTTAAGACTTAAGGTCCCTCAACCCAAACCATTCCAGGATTCCACGATTCCACAAAATTTCCAACTTCCTACTCTAGAAACTCCTGAAGCTTGGGTTTGTTCCTTTTCCAAAGGGAAAGCTCAAGGCTGGAGCTTTCAGCAGAGCTGGGAAGTTGGGAGCAAACAGGAAATAATGGGAATTTTATCATTCAGAATATCCTAATGTCACTGCTTCCATCATCAGTGATCTCCCAGACATCCCAGAGCAGGCTCTGCTTCTTCAGGGGATTTCACAATTTGAAAACTGTCTATGCACAAAAAAGGAAAAATAACCCAAACACCTTTATTTTACCTTCCCACAAAACAAAGTAAAAATCACCTGACAGCTGCTTTTAGAGGTACTTTGGTTTTAACTATTTGTATCAATTAAGTAACAATTCTTTAGAAGACAGATGTAATATTGGGACAGTGCATTTTTACTGTCGGGTTTTTCTCCTCAAAACTCCAAAGTTCCCATCAGAACCTTTGTTTTCAGCATTTTTCATGGAGAAAACTTCCTATTGCCCACTAAAGAAGCTGGGAAAAGGTTCCTGATGCTGACTTGCAGAAGAGGTTGGCCTTTCCTTGTATCTGAGGGACTGTACATCCCAAATAACCCTGTGTTGACAATCCTGCTTTTAGGAATTTGAAATCTCAGGTCGTTGCAGAGTAAAGAGCATGTGGCACACTCCAGTGGCCACCCCCAAACTCCGCCAGGCCCACAAGGCTCCAGCTTTGTGTGCAGCCCCTCCATCACAGGGCCATGGACTTGGGAATTTGCAGCCTTTTCCAGGCAGATCACAGAATCAGAATCACTGGGTTGGAAGAAACCTCCAGGATCATCGAGTCCAACCCGGCCCCAACACCCAACTAAACCCTGGCACCCAGTGCCACATCCAGTCTTTCTTCAAGCACATCCAGGGATGGTGACTCCCCCACCTCCCCAGGCAGACCATTCCAGGACTTTATCACCCTTTCTGTAAAAACTTTTCCCTGCTCTCCAACCTGTATTTCCCTGGGCACAGCTTAAGGGCTGTGTCCTCTGGTTCTGTCAGTGCTGCTGGAGAAAGAGACCAACCCCTGCCCACAGCCACCTCTCAGGGAGCTGTGCAGTGACAAGGTCACCCCTGAGTCTCCTTTTCTCCAGGCTGGACAGCCCCAGCTCCCTCCCTCCCTCCCTCCCTCCCAGATCTGCTCACTCTGGTTCTGGGGTCACATTTCTGTTTCTCTGCTGCTCTGTGGTTGCTGCTGGGTCAGTGACCCCGAGGTTTGGGACCTTTGGCTGTGCCTGGAGACAAATTTTGCTGAAGCCCTTGGATGCTCCATGTCTCCCTGAGCCCCTCCCCTGCTCCAGCCCAGGAGTGTGCCCTCATGTCCCCACAGCCCCTCATGCACAGCTCACCATCATCTCCAGCTCCTCTCTTTTTGGAAAAAAACACTTCCCTGAGATTTCTGGATGAGAAATATTGTATGAAATCTTGCTCTCTGGAGAGCAATGGGATGGAGCCAGAGCCCTCTGGGACTTGCAAAGCCAACCACAGCCCCTAATGGCAAATGAAGTCTTTCCTGCAGGACCCCATAGGCTGGGAATAACCCATTCACCAGCCTCAAAATGCTGGGAATAACCCAATCCCTTAAAAGCCTCAGGACACCCAGTGAGCTGCATGAAACTCCTTCAAGTCCAACTCTGGTCCAGACTCTTCCCCTTGCATTTATTTACAGGATTATTCCTCTCCTGTGCTGGTCCCTCAGGAGGCTGCAGCTGCAGGAGCTGCCCTTGCTCCAAGCTTGGTGCCAAATCCATCCTTCCCTGTGCCACGTGGAGCCCCCTGTCCCCGTGGCCACTGTCCTGGATCTGACAGATGGTTTGTGGTGTTGGGCTGGTCTCCAGGAACAAACATTTTCTGAGGCATTAATCTTTATAGGTATTATCTACAGCAACTGCTCCATGTGGCACTTTGAGATTGCTCTGGGGGGTTCTTGTGTCTTTTGATGAACAGAATTTGGTGTAAAATGCAGAGCTTTTCTTCAGGGGAGTCTGCACAGAGAGGATGAGGGAGGGGTAGAAGATATTCAGAACTTTGGGGGCAGTTCTGCTTCTAAATTAGGATGATTTGGGTTTGTGCACACAAGGGCGCGAGGATAAATCCTCTCTGAGGTGGTGCAGGAGCTGCTGCATCCTGCAGGGTTTGGGGACATCTATGAGGAATGTTTTGACCCTCAAGGCCCTCTCACTGCAGCAATTTACCCCAGAACAAACCCAACCAGTAACCTATGGGGCTCTCTGGGCTTCCTTACGCAGCTGGATAATGGGGTAACCAAATTTCCATGGAATTCACAGCCCTTCCCTCCTTTGGGCACGGAGAGCTCACAGCAACCCTTCCCATCCCAGGTACCTGCACAGGGCTGGCACCATTCCTTGGAATGGGGCAGGAATGCTTACTCCTAATTCATAAGATATTGATCCCTAGACATGGGGAGTGCATCCTCTTCAAACTGAAGAGGATCATTTACAGAATCATGATCAGAATTACAGATTCTGATTTACAGAATCATGGGAAAAGCCCTTTGGGATCATCAAATCCACCTGTTCCCCCACACTGCCGAGGCCAGTACTGACCATGTCCCCAAGTGCCACATCCACAGGGCTGTTAAACCCCTCCAGGGATGGGGACTCCAAGCCTCCCTGGGCAGCTGTGCCAGGGCTGGACAAGCCTTTCCATGAGGAAATTTTCCCTGGCCCAGCCTGAGGCCGTTCCCTCTGCTCCTGTCCCTGTTCCCTGGGAGCAGAGCCCGACCCCCCCGGCTGTCCCCTCCTGGCAGGGAGTTGTGCAGAGCCACAAGGGCCCCCTGAGCCTCCTTTTCTCCAGGCTGAGCCCCTTTCCAGCTCCCTCAGCCTCTCCTGGGGCTCCAGACCCTTCCCAGCTCCCTTCTCATATTGACAGCAATAGGAGCAGCTCCAGCCTGTGGGATGAGGGATTTGGGGTGGGGGATGAGGGGTTTGGGATGAGGGATGTTCCCACCCCAGCAGGCCCTGGGCAGGAGCTGGAAGGCAAAGGGTGGGTTTTCCCCAGCTGCAATACTGAACCAGGCTCTTTGGGAATCCTTTCCTCTCTCTGGCACAGGAAAGGGAGTGATCATATAAGAAGTGGGAGAAGGATCATCCTATAAGTGCAAACATTAAAGCTGCATTTAGCACCTGTCTAATTTTTAATATGAGCTGAGCTACAGTCAGATATTGGGCACCGAACTAAGTGACAATTTATTCAGCAATTCTAAATTAGCTGAAGCACAGAGAGAAAGGCACTTCTTTGGCTCAGCAGCCACAACGGAAACTAAAATCACTTCAATCCCAGCCAAAAAAAAGGTGTGTTTTGGGGGAAGGGGAGGCTGAAAGTTTTTTCCTTTGTGTTAAAATGAGGGGAATTTGGAAGGACAGTGTTTTGAAAGGAGGAGTCTTAGTCTGTGAAACATTCCTGTCACTTCTTCGGACAGGGCTGGATGGGAGATTGGGCAGGAATTGTTCCCTGGGAGGGTGGGCAGGGGCTGGGCTGGAATTCCCAGAGCAGCTGTGGCTGCCCCTGGATCCCTGGCAGTGCCCAAGGCCACGCTGGACATTAGGGCTGGAGCACCTGGGACAGTGGGAGGTGTCCCTGCCAGGGTTGGGGTGGCACTGGGTGGGATTTTAGGTCCTTTCCATCCCAAACACTCCATGGCTCTATGACACAGCCTGACACTCCTGCCAAGGCACAGGAGCACCCCATTCCCAGGAGAAGGCCCTGAACCAGAAGGAAAAGCCCTGAACAACAAACTCTGGGAGAGCTCAGCCTCACCCCAATGCCAGGGCAGCCTCTGCTCAGCTTCCAGGACAATTCCAAACCCAGCTCCTCCCCAGGACTCTGTGTTCCAGTTACTTCCAGAACCTCTCTCCTGCCCCTCAGTGTCTGGGTCCCTGGTTACTCTGGAGGCACAGTGTAAGTGCCTCTGCCTCCTCCAGCCCCATGTGCTGCTTCTCTGCTCTCTGTTCTCAGTTATCTCTTCTGTTCTCTGTTATCTGCTCTCTGCTCTCGCTCTCAGAGGGGTCTCAGTGCCCACCCTGCCTGGGGACAGCAGGGGACAGTGGCCATGTCCCAGCAGCCACCCGTGCACAGTCAGTTGTGTCTCCACTCAGACGCCAGGCAGGAGAAATCCCTGATCTGTGTGTGGTGCCTTATCTCAGTGCTCCATGGCTGCAACTCCTCCCTTATCTCAGCAGCCACTGAAAGCCCCAGCAGGGCCAGCTGCACACAGGATTTGGTGGCAGCTCCAGGGCTGTGGACAGGGGGTTTTATCTGTTCCTGGAAGCTCTGGGGCTGTGGACAGAGCGACTTTATCTCTATTTGTGGCAGGTTGGGGCCTGTGGACAGGGGATTTTATCTCTGTTTTTTCAGCAAGCTCAGGGAAACAAGGCCGAGCCCCAGAGCAGGAGATAAACAGCAGGACTGCCCTGGCACCTGCACATCCACAAGGTTTAGGTTTCAGCTGGGTGACCTCAAGCCAAGGTGAGCCTGGATCTGAGCTGGGGCAGTGCCATTAATGACAGGGACACACAGCTCCTGCCGGCTCTTCATGGGACAAGGGCAGGGTTTTACAATGGACAGGGAATTTTTCACTCCAGGGTAGGATGCCAAAGACAGCTCCTTTGTGGGGCTGCTCATTGGGTTTGGGCTGGTTGGCACCGAGGCTCTCTGATGATAAAATCCCATTTCCTGCACTCTTGAGCAGGAAATTCACACCGTGTTTTGGGGACATAAACTGCTGAAAGGCAGAGAATAACATCCCTGGGGGTCTGAGCCCCTGGGCTGCAGCTGAGGCTGGCACAGAGCTTTGGTCCTTCCTGCCAGCAGTGGTGACTCTGGCTGGGAGCTCTGGGGTGTTTTGGGTCACTCTGGGCTGCAGTCACTGCAGTGAGAGGTGCCCTGCCCTGCTGCAGAGGCTCAGCAGAGGCTCAGCAGAGGCTCCATCCCACTCTCACTGCAGCTCTCAGGCCACGTGCCCTGCACATTTTGGCAGTTTGGCATTTTCCATCATCTCAAAACATGCAGCAGACAGGTTTCAGACTGCTGGAAGAGCCCCATAAAGCAGCCATGAGCTCTGGCAGTGATTGCACTCACACATTCATTGCCTCTGTTGTTGAATGGGAACTGTTTGTGCCTCTCAAGCAGAAACCTGCCCTTGCTCCTTTCCTTCCAACAGGGGAGAAAGGGACAAAAAGGGCTTTGGGGGCAGAACCCAGCTGCTCCCAGGTACAGAATCACAGAATGGCTGAAGCCACTCCATCTCTGCTGGAGCTCTGATCCCTGTGTTTGGAGGCAGAGGGAGCCCTGTTGTTTATTAGGAACAATTTTAATCCTGCAGGCGGGTTTTGGGTTGTTTTTTTAGGCAGACGACCTCATTTTATACAGAAGCAGCACATCTAGGATATTTGCTGGATATCAGCAGGTCTGGTGTGGCGTTCTGCTCCCAAACCCCTGAGCAGTGCTGGTGTCCCAGGACACAAGGCTGGCAAGGAGTAGACTCAGATCTCTACGGTCAGGCAGTGTGTGCAGAGACCCTGGTTCCTGATCCCTCCCTGGTTCCTGATCCCTCCTTGGTTCCTGGTTCCTGGTTCCTCTCACAGCTCCTGCTCCCCTTCCAGAAGCAGCCCAGGAACAGAACCAGCCAAAGGAGTCACTGCAGTGCAGGGAGGGAGAGGGGACCCGCTGCGTTCCATGACTTGGGATCTCCTGGAATTGGGAGAGGACACTTCCAGAAGCTGCCCTGCCCTGCTGCCTCAGCTTTGTTTCCAGCTTTGAGGGTTGGGTAGGATTTGATAAAACACTGGGAGCGTCCAACAGGGATGGGACTCTCTGGAGTGAGTGGTGGGAATTTTTTCCAGGATTCTGTGATCTGTGTGCAGAGCATCCCCCGAGCTTCCTGCACAGCATTTGCTGCCCCAGCAGCTCCTGCTGCTTTCCTTGTCCCCTCCCTCTGCCTGTCCCAGCCGTGTTGGGGGGAATCATCTGTGGGGTCCCTGTAGCTCCAAGGGCTGCCCAGAGGGAGCCCAGGTGAGCGCCTGGTCCAGGTGTCCCATCAGTCTGATGCACATCACAAACCGCCAGCAGCACATGCTGGCTGGGGAGTCCCAGAAATGATGGAAAGGTTTGGAGAACTGGGCCTGTGAGAGCCAGGCAGGCCCAGGCTGAGGGGAGATGTCTCTGTGGAGGCAGCAGAGCTGTTTGCAGCTGCAGAAGAGGCTGTGCTGGGGCAACTGGGGAGGAATTATCCCCATCAGTCACTGCCAGCGCGAGCAGGACCAGGCTGGGGCTGCGCAGGGGAAGTGCAGCTTACGTGCTAAAGAAACGTTTTCACCCTGAGCAAAACTGAGAGGTTTCAAGTGGGTGAATCACAGAATATCTGGGGTTGGAAGGGACCCATAAGGAACATCCAGTCCATGCTCCATTTGCTGCATCATCCACAGGGGGTTTTGGAGGAGTTTGGGGCCATCAGCTGAAAAAGCTGCACTGCAAACACCATCCCAGCCAGGCATTAACTCCTGGATGCAGCTGAGTAAAGCTGACAAACTTCATTTCCAGTTCTCCTGTCAGGCCCACAGGAGCCATGCACCGGGAAATTGGTGTCATTAGTGAGGAAACAATGGGAGCACTCGGGCCAGTTGGGAAAGCAACTCCTTTAACCCCTGTCCTAAGGAACATTTCACTCCTGTCTCCAAATCCGAGTTACACCTGTGCTCCCAGAGAGGCAGCACAGTCCTGCACACCCTCTGTGTTTCCTCTGGAATAAAGAATTATGGTGGGATGAAGTATTTCTGTGAGGGAATGTGCTCCTTGCATAGTTATTAATTCATTACTGGCCATAGCCAAACTCACTCTTCTACTAAGTCATCTATTAAGTGAGCCAAATGAAATTTATTAACACAGCATTGATCATTAAAGTCTTTTAGCATAAAGCATAATGGAACAGAAGCAGAAGTAATAATTCCTTGCCTAGTTCATGTCTCATGCTCAGGGCCCTGTCAGGGCTCCAACTGTCCCTGGAGCTCCCTCCCGAGCGGGAATGTCACAGCAGCAGGGAGGGATCCTCTGCCTTTTGTTTAGAGCTTCCTTTTGGGCTTGGCCTGGAATGACTCTGGAAATTGAGTCAGAAAAACAGCAGCGACCTTTCAACTATCCCTGAGGAGTGCCCAGCCAGAAGGAAGGACGGAATTCTTCCTTGGACAGTAAATCCCAGGGGTGTGGCTGTGTTTGTGCTCCCAGCCCAGCAGAGCTCCAGCTCTTGCAGGACCTCACCCCGTGCTCGCTGTGGAAAACTGGGGGACCTGGGCAGGGCACAGGCCTGGTCTGTCACTGCCCAGGGCAGCTGCTGCCACCTCTAGAGGTGTGCCAGGGTCACTTCTTGGAAGGAAACATTGTCCCCACAGGAATTTGTGCAGCCACCAGTTTGTACAGGTAGATTCAGCCTTTACAAAGCTCTGATCATTTATGTTCATCAAGCCCAGTTTGTTCCTTAGGCAGATGGAGATTTCTGAGGGGTTTTTAATTCTGAACTGGATGGGAAAGTGCTGCTCTGTGCCCCTCCTGCTGCCCCCTTAATGAAGCAGAAATCGGGAATCTCTCTCTGAGGTGAGGCAGGAGCTGTGCAGACCAAAGGCTCTCACCTCTGAGAGCCCTGTGGACCTGGGGGCATCACGAAGTGATGCTTGTGAGAATCACAACAGCATCCAAACCTTACCCATTTGCTGCAGCAAACAACAGACAGGTCCCCACATGCTAACCCAGGTCACAGATACTCAAAGTTACTAACGAAATTAAATAAAATTTAAGCTTTGAGGGTCTAAATTACATCAGGTGCAACTAAGTTACTAATGAAATTAAATGAAATTTAAGCTTTGAGGGTCTAAGTTACATCAGGTGGGACCCACAAGGCCCAGCCAGCAGAGAGGAGGAGCACAGCCCTGGCTGCCCTCCTGTCTTTAATTCAGGATGGGGACAGAGAGCAGAGACGGGACAGTGCAGAGCTGGGGCTGCACCACTCCGAGGTTGTCTTGAATCTGAGTTGGAGGGGGAAGAGGAGGGACAGCCCCTGAGCACCTCGAGGACAAAGCCACCAAGGAATGCCCTGGTTCTGTCAGCACGAGCCAGGGAGCCTCCCCTGCCGTCCCCACGCTCAGCCCCTCCGAGCATCATCAGCCGCCCCAAGGCGTGATTCCAAACGAGCCCAGCTCCGGCTGAGAAGGGGGTTGCATTCCCCGAGAAGGGTTTTGCCTTTCCTGGTGTATTCCTGGAGTGAAACAAAGCTGAGCTGGGATTTCTGTGCCAGGGGCTCTGAGCACTGTGTGGGATTACACCCTAACCCCAGCCCCTCTGCTGCTGATCCAATGTCATTTTCTGGCATTCCACAGGGCAGAAGGCACTGGAGAATAACTCCTTTAAACAGAACCCACTCCATCTCCATCTGTGAGGGATCAGTGCTGCTCAAACCATCCCCTGTTCCTGCAGCCCCTCCGTGCTGGGGGCCCTGACTCTCCCCAGGTCCCTCCTTGTCCCCGCGGGTCTCACTGTCACACGGTGCTGCTGTCCCAAGCGTGTCCCTGCAACTCAAACCAGCTCCTCTCACCAGCTGATGGAGGGTTTTGCATTTGCTGCACAAAAAGGGCTGTCAGTGCTCACTGGTGGCAGGCACGGGTTTACATTTCACCTCAGTGCAGCTCATGAAAGTCTGGAGCCTGAAATAGGCATTGATTTTTTTCATGGCATCCTGTCTGTTTGGCTTTGCTTTTGTTATGGAGTTGTGTCTTGCAAAAGTTGACTAAAAATTGAAATATTTCTTGTAAGTGGATTTATAAATCCAAACCTTTTAGCAGTTGGCTGCTGTTACAGCTGCCGGGTTTACTGACGACTTTGTTTTTTAAAAATAAGATATTTAAACAGACGTTGACTTTTTAAAAATATTTTAATCATGGCACAGCTTTTCTATTTTTTCAGTCAAACTTTTCAGTGAAGACATTTGACTAATAAATCAAAAAGGTCTACAAGTGGATATGTGTGGAATACCACAGGTTTCACTAAAACGTGCAAAAGTTAAGGGGGGAAAAGGTCTCTGGCTAAATCTCCATTTAGCCACCATGATAAATGACAGATTTCAGCTGTGCAGGGGCTGAGCTCTTCCAGATTCCAAAGCCAAGGCCTGAAGTAATTCTCTCATCCTCTCCTTGTGCCTTTCTGCACTAAACATCAAATCTTCTGCCTTTGTCACCGCACCTGTGACAGGAGAATTGCAGGGAGGCTTTTCTTGAGAATGCTGCCAAGCCACAAAATAATCAGGAAGTCAGTTCTGAGAGTGAGAGTTCCTTCTCCTGAGTGATGGGCTCCAGAGTGGGGAAGCTTCTCTGGTGTTTTTGGGATGAAATAAAAGCACATTGACAGTGATTCTTTGCAGTCACAAAGTGACAGAGGTAGTCCAACACCTGGAAAACCTGCTTTGCCATGCAGCTGCTGAAAACAGCTCCTGTGTTTTTTTCCAAGGTCAGGAATTTACCAGCATGTGTAGAGAGGTTTGTGTTCACCCTCAGTGGGAAAAGATTGGATGTGAACAATTCCAGAGCATTCCTGGAGGTTCACCCAAGCAGATTTAGGCAAAGAGCAGCTTCCCTGAGCCACAACTGCTGCAGGAAAGCAGGATGGGTGGGATCATGATCCTCTGCCACCCTCCACTCATTCATAAATCCCAAATTCCAGCCGGGGGTTGTGCAAGACAGGCAGGGCTGGGGCAGGGTGGGAGGGACGGCAGCTTGTGCTCAACCATCACAGCTGAGAGCATTTGGGGTGGGATCAGCAGGGCTGGATGGAATAAGGGCTGGGAAGCTCCTTGATCTCCAGGTGGGTGGTTCATCCTCAATCCCTCCCTGTCCAGGCTCTGTGCAGAGCAGCATGAAGTTGGTTGTGCCAGTGATGGGGAATTGTGAGGAGCTGTTGAGTCCCTCAAAGGCAGGACAAGTTAAAAGGCTGAGCACGGATCCCTGCTCTGGGACAGGAACAGCACCCAGGGCACGGCTGGAGCTGGGCCAGGGCAGGCTCAGGCTGCAGAGCAGGGAAAAGTTCTTCCCCCAGAGGTGCTGGCACTGCCCAGGCTCCCCAGGGAATGGGCACGGCCCCGAGGCTGCCAGAGCTCCAGGAGCCTTTGGACAGAGCTCCAGGGATGCCCAGGGGGGATTGTTGGGGGTCTGAGCAGGGACAGGGATTGGATCCATGATCCCTGTGAGTCCTTCCCCACTCAGGATATTCCATAATTTTGTCATTGGTTGGGAAGTGCTGGTGGCTCCTAGCCACGGGCCCAGAATGTCCCTCAGGGTTTCAGAGACTGGGCAGTTGATAATTCCTCCTGGCAGACTCTGCCCCTGGGGAAAGTTTGGGATGTCAGCACTGAACTGCAGGAGTTGTCCCCCCATTCTGAAGGGGGGAACTCTGCCCCTTCCCCATCCTGGCTGCTGGAATTGTAAATCCATCGGGGTGTCAAACTGCAAACTGCAGCTTTGGACACGCAGAACTCAAGGTGCTTCTGGCCTCCAGTGCATTCCCCTTGGATTCTCTGGTTAAACTGTCCCAACTGGCAATTAACACTGCTAAATTAGAGCAGTTTCCATGCAGACCTGTGTTAAATGCATGGAGCTTTTTTTTTCCCTTTACAGATGTCTTCTGCCCGATCCTTCCTTTCCATCTCAAGAATGGATTAAAAACTCCTCTTAAGAACAGGTTTCCCAGGCTAATGCAGCCCCAGCCAAGTTGTGCTTTCATCAAGGCATTTTAGTCATCGCCGCAACATCTCTCCGGCTTATTAAATCAGCCTTGTCTCCTGAGGGAGGTTTTAAATGGAGGTAAAATACCATACTAAGCAGTCCAGGAACTCGTTTGATTTAATTTCATTTGTATTTAGTTTTTTCCTTTGTCTCCTCTTCAAGAAAGCAGAAAGAACAATTCGGAGGTATTCAAAAAATGCCTCCTTTTTAACCTTTTGGTGATACAATAGTTCAGTAAAGCCGTAATAATCTGCCTCTCTCAGTACTCATAATAATCCATCCTCCCTTCACCCTTTTCTCTTTCCTTATGCCTTTACCACACCAGTGCAGCAGTTCAGAGCTAGGTGATGGAGAAGTTCAGAGCCTGGATCCCTGGCAGTGTCCAAGGCCAGGCTGGAATACTGTGGGACAGTGGAAGGTGTCCCAAGGCAGGGGCTGGCACTGGATGGGCTTTCAGGTCCCTTCCAACACAAACCATTCCAGGACTCCATTTCCACCAGGCATATTTTGGATCCTGTCTGCAAGAAAAGCACTGTGGGAGGGATCAGAGCCTGCTGACCTGGAAATGACAAATAAAGGACGTTCCCGAGGCTCGTGGATGAACAGTGCAAAACTCAGAACTGGGGGCATCCGTCCCTGAGAACATCCTGCTGCCTTCTCCCTGCAGCCCTTGAGTTGCCATCCAGCTGCTCGAGTGAGTGCCTCATCAGAATTAAAAGGGGTTGATGGTGCTTATCTGCATTTCATGCAAATCAGCCCAAAGTCTGGGTCCTGGCAGTTTTCCAGCTCTCATCAGGAGTCTCTGCCTCTCGTCCAGGCTCCCAGCAGCCCCTTTGTGGGCTCAGAGGTCTGGGATCTGCACACGTGGCTTTAGTGGCTCCTGGCTTTTTGGCACCAGAATGCCTGAACTTGGGTCAGGGATCCTGAAGAAGAATGAGCTGAACTGCACTGCTGTGCCCTGGGCGGGACTCAGCACCTCTGAAACTTCTGTTCCTGGAGCCATGTGGTCCTGGATGAGCAGTCCATCCTCAACCCCTGACCTCAACATCTCCCTCCTCCACTCCCTGACATGTTCTGCAGTGGGAACTGTGGGTGTCCCTCGTGCTGTGGGGTCCCCATGATCACCCCAGCCTGTTCCAGCCCTTCTGAGGAGCAGGACAAACAAATGCATGAGGCTTTGGCTTAAAAAGCAGAAGAAATCATGTGCTGCTCCACAACCCCTCCCCACATCACCTGCTGCCCCGTGCCTCGGTTTTCCCCAGGTTTTGCCGATTTAAGCTCTTTGTTTGCCCTCCCCCCTTGCCGGTCCATGCAGTGCCAAGTACAGAAGGTGCCCGACTCTGCTCCGAGTTCTGAGCTGTTTCCAGCAGCAGCAGCTCCTCCGTGCCAGGGATTTAATTGCCAGATCCCGGAGGTTTCTCCGCACGCCCTGGCAGAAGGCAGCGGATGGTGCTGACCTCTCCCAGTCCCTCGTTCTGCCTGGCAGACTCTTTTCAATTATTTTCTCCCCATGTTGCTGTTTACATTCTGCACTCACATCCTCTGCCACGTTCCCCATCACCTTCCCGCAGCCCGAGCCTTCCTAATCTGAAGTGTATTTCAGCCTTATCTCTATCAAAGCAGAAGGGTAGGAGAGTCATCCTCATTCCCGGATCCTGGAGGAGCTCAGCCAGCAGCACTCAGCTCAGCTCTCACTGCACTTTGAGTAACTCGCAGCCGATTCTCCTGTCAAGAGCATGGAGGACAAAATGAAACGTTCCCTCTTTTTTTTTTTTCTTGTTTTTTTCTTTTTTTTCCCCAAAGGCTGCCCGTTAATCTCTTCTGACAATGATTGTGTGTCATGTTTCATTCTGGCTGTCACCAAGTTAATTCCATCCCCGTCCTAGAGCCAGCCTGCGGGATTTGAGAGCCAGGATGTGGCTGATGGTGGGAGCAGGACCTGGGGCAAGGCCCTGGGCTGGCAGGGTTTGCTGAGCAAATTGGGCTGGTCTCCAGCTGGACCAGTGTGAACTGGGGTTGGGATTGCTCTGCTACCACAGGGAGAAAATATTTTGGAAATCTGTAGGAAGGAGCAGCAGCACAGCTGGTGTTGAGTAAACTGTGCTGGCTGAGGGGTCAAGAGGGACCTCAGAGAGCCATGAAAATCAGATGGGCTCCTCTCTTCTTCCAGGCTGGCCTGGGAAACTCCCCAGATTCAGCCATTCTTCCCTTGGCCGAATGGTTTGTGAGCAATAAATCCCTGAGGCCCTCAGTGTCTCCACCCTGGACACAGCCAGGATGGGCGTGCTGGACAGAGGGGGCTGGGCCTGGCCCCAGTGGGGTCAGAGGAGCCATTTCTGCTGGAGAGCAGAGCAAGGCTTTAAGTCCTTTTCATCCATCCTCAGGTTTTTTTGCTTTTCCCCAGATCCACAGGATTCTGTTTACTGTCACCTGGAACATTTGCTGAGATTTTGATATTGATCAGAGTTGGAGTGGAGAGAGGCGCTGCAAACAAAGCCCCAGTGACAGTGAGATCTCACTTCTCTCCCAGCAATAAAAGAGAGGTGCCAGAGAGCCTGGAGAGGCAGCACAGACACCCCAGCTGTAATTACTGGTGTTGAAGTGATCACTGTACAGACCTAGTTAGCACTGGAGCAGCAGCATTTGCGTAAAAACTACAAGCACAAAAATGCTCTGAAATGACAAATACAAGGAAACTGTATCAGATTTGCATTAAATTAGTGACTGTGTTCGAGATGCCATTTAAATGGCAGGTGACTCGAAAATTTCTCTCCCTTTTAGTGGAAGAGGCTGAAATGTTCATTTTCATGGTAAACAGTAACTGCACATTGATTTGGAGCTTGAAAGCATCTCCACAAATAGCTTTCCCAGGGAGTGGGGTTGGAGCACAGAAATCACAGCACTGCCTTGCCCTGCACAGCTTTGAAACTCAGCAGCACAGCTTGAGTTTCTTTCATACACTTGGTAAAAAACCTGCAGTGACAACAAGAAACCCAAAGCCCCCCTGAACCTGGGGGGGGCAAAACAATTCCCTGCAGTCATGGGGGAGAGTGATCTGATGGATTATTGCACACCAGGGCTGTGGGTGAGGAGGAGCAGCAGGGCCTGCAAGGAGCTGGAGGTGCCCACTGGCTGCTCCCAGGGAGCACCTGGGACTGCCAGGGCAGAGGGACGGGATCGGAATTTGCCCTGCAGCTTCTGGCTCCCATCTTCCATGGGCAGCCAAGTGAGATCCCAGGCTTGGATTGGTGTTGTCCATCACACCCTGGCTGTAGGAGGAAGCCCCCAGCCTGTTGGGGTTCTCAGTGCCCCCAAACTCAGCACAGAGCCTGGGGACACCCCTTTCACCCTCTGGATCCTCCCCTATCCCACTGGGTTGGACTGAGCTGTTGGCTGGGGTTAAACCTCACCGGGAGGCTTGAAGTGAAAGCTTTTCAGAATTACCCTTTGACTGAATGAATTCTTCCCCTAACACATCTGAATGGGGCTATTTAGGGATGAAAAATGTCAGTTCTTTCCCAAAACAGGCCCATTTGGAGCTGTCACTTGGCAGTCCCACAGCAGAAGAAAAGCTTTTCTCCCCAGGTTTTGCTGTGGTCACAGGCTGATAACTTGCTCACGTTAAGTTCAGCCGTATCATTTTCAAGGGGTTGTTTGAATGGCCGTGAATCAAAAGAAGAAATTCCACTCCTGGTAATTAAGATGGAATGGCTAATTATTTCTGTCTGTCTCCAAATTCCCTTTCTGAAGGAGGAGGGAGAAAACTGAGCTTTCCAATGCCTTTGTTCTCTCCGCCACAGGAGGAGCCCCAGGTTGAACCCACCAATGTTTCCACATATTTATTGGTGATCCCCCTGGAGGGAACAGAATCCCTTAGAAAACTGAGCGCACTCAAGGACAGGAGGGACACGGGAGCTGGTGTGAGCAGAGAACCCTCAGCTGCTCTGCTCTGCCCTGCTCCCACA
Organism: Hylia prasina; assembly: GCA_013397195.1. Lineage (NCBI taxonomy): Eukaryota > Metazoa > Chordata > Aves > Passeriformes > Sylviidae > Hylia > Hylia prasina. The sequence goes on along the minus strand of VYXD01010578.1, from coordinate 529,078 downwards.
CCCTGCTCCAAGTGCTGAACAAATTTAAGATAAACAGTGAGGAATGCCCAGGGCAAGGAGCGTTGGAACCATTTGGAAACATGGCACTGAAATCTGCCCTGAGAGGCAAAAACGGCCGGGGTCACTTGGCTGGGGATCAGAGGGTGCAAATGAGACCTTAAATCCCTTGGAACTTTCCAGCTGGTTGTCCCCGAGGTGTCAGGGACACGTTTGGCTGGGCTGGAGTCTCCCTTGTTTGCTCCTGTCTGTGACCCCAGGCTGCCAGCCCTGCCCCTGCCGGGGCTGCTGTCCATCACACGCCAATCACATGCCAATCACATGTCAATCACATGTCAATCCCGGGCTGATGGGGCTCACATCAGAGCCGTGTTTTGACAAAAGGTGGGGAGGGAAGGTGAGGGGAAAGGCAGGGAGCTGAGCTGGGGGGAGAACTGGGGGATTTGTTATCCGGGGAAGTGATGGGACCCTGTGGGACAGGCAGAGCTGGGAGCTGCAGCCACAGGGGTGTGGGGGAGACCTGGGGTGGAGCTGGTGCTGCGTCAGGAGGTGCAGGAGAGAGTCTTGGGTGTCTTCAGAATAAAGTACAGCACAAGGTCTGAGAAGGGGGAAAGGAAGAAAAATCCCAGAATCATGGAATATCCAGAGGGGGAAGGGACCCACAGCGATCATGGATCCAGCTCCTGGACCCCAACAATCCCCCCTGGGCATCCCTGGAGCGCTGTCCAAAGGCTCCTGGAGCTCTGGCAGCCTCGGGGCCGTGCCCATTCCCTGGGGAGCCTGGGCAGTGCCAGCACCTCTGGGGGAAGAACCTTTCCCTGCTCTGCAGCCTGAGCCCGCCCTGGCCCAGCTCCAGCCGTGCCCTGGGTGCTGTCCCTGCTGAAAGATGAAGGAAACTCCCTCACCCGTTCCCCTCCTGCAGGCTCCACCCTCAGGCTGAACCCAGGGGACGGGAGGGTGCCTGCCCCAGCCCAGGGGTGCTGTGCTCAGCTCCCAGCTGGCTCAGGCACTGGGGACCCCACAAACAGCCCCACTTGTGGGGCACAGGATAGGATGTGAGGTGTTTGTAGGGTCCCCAGAGCTCTGATCCACCCAGGATGGGGGATCCCTGAGCTGCTGGAATTCTCTCATTTAACTTGGATGTCACCAGAGTCCCAGATCCACCTGGGAAATGAGAGCTCCCAAAATACTTTATATAAACTAAAAGAACCCAGTACAGATCTTATATCAAGTCTGGAGTCAGGATTTTCCTCCTCATATGGAATTTTAAGCCTTTGTAGGAATTATTTTGCCCATTCTTCAACCTGGTCCGGGTGACTGGATGACCATTAATGTCCCTTCCAACCGAGTCCATTCTGTGATTTTATAATTCTCCTGAGAGATTCCATGATTTCTCATTCATTTTTGTCAATTCTGGGATGGGATTTTTGCCCCCTGTAAAATTCTGAGCAGATGCAAAAGCTTTGGGGATCACTTAAACCTCTTGGGTTTAATGACGGAAATGTCTCCCACCTGTTCTACCTTTTAAAAGTGAATAGAATTTTAATACCAATGGAGGGGGGGAGAGCTAAAATGAAAAATCACTTCAAAAGGAAAATCAAAACAGTTTCACTCTGTGGCTTTTTTTTCTTTCTCATATAAAACATGATTGAAGTCAACACATTCCTGAGCAACATCTCACTCATCAGAAGTGGCATTTACTGACAGAACAACGTTTTTTCCCTGAAATGAGCTCTCAGTTTGGGATCCCTGGGTAATGACATTAAATGAGAGTCCTTGGTGGCTCTGACTGTGGAGAGGAGACACAAATGATAGTGTGGGCCAGTGATTATTCTCCTCTCCTCCACTAAAACAAAATAACCCATAATCATCCAGTGGAGCTTCTGCTCCACGGCCTCCCCAGCACAGCAGCCACAATTAGAGAGCTGGAGCTGCCTCCCGAAAACGGGCAGTGAACCACAGCACTGAACAAAGAGAGGTGCCACTAAGAGTTAGGAGACAACACTTTTCTTGGTTCAATGGCCAAATGGAAGAAAAAATACATTTTGAGTTAACCTGAATTGAAATTTTTTCAATTTTTCCAGTCAAGCAAAAAGTTGAAAAAAAATAATGGCAGATTGCTTTTTGTTTTCAGCCTCTTTTTATTTTCTGTTCCATTACTTTTTCAGCTCCTTTCAGGGGAAGTTTCAGAGCCTGTTTTGTCACTCCCAACCTACAGGTTTGTAGTGGGGGAAAAAACAAGTTTTGCCCAAAATTGTTTTGCCAGGTGGTGGAAATTTGGCTGGGCCTTACAGAGGTGGGAATTGTCTGTGCTCAGAGGAGAGGGGGGGTCCATCTCAGCTGAGAGCTGACCCCACATCCTTGGTGGGACCCCGTTTGCTCCTGCCTTTGGCACTGCTGGCAACGCTGCTGCTCCCAGGGGGATCCCTGCAGACAATTAATTGAGGAAAAACAAAGTCTCAGTTCTGATTATTGCAGCTCTCCATGAGGTGGTTGGGTTTGGAAACGTTTCCCAATGGAAGTAAACCAGACCAGGTCCCAGGGAATTCTTTCCCATTTCTGTGTTTGGGTTGTTCTTGTGCCAAAGCTGCAGATTTCCTTATACCAAAATGTTTGGTCAATCCATATTGATGTCCCTGAGTCTGCCACTTTAAAATATTCCAGAGCATTTAGGAATTCAGTGTTCTCAAAGCTTTGCTTCTTCCAGTTTCCTCTCAGAAATTGCTTCACATTTCCCTAATCTGTCATCAAAAGATGAGGAAGCAAAACAAAACATCTCATTTCCAGATCCTCATGAACCACATTAAATTCAGGATTTTGAGAGCACCATGTGTGGTGCAAAAAAAAAAATTTGGATGAAACCCTTCTTAGATTCTGCTTTTCCTGAAGTTATAGAACACCCACTCAGCCCAAAGCAAAACCTGTTTTGCACCCATATCCAGCTGTGGGAATGGGCAGGAGGAGCTGGATTTGGGTTGCTCTCTTTAATCCTGGTTCCTTCATCTGCCCCCAGCCCAAACCTGCTGCTGGGGAGAAAAACCAACCCCAAACCACCTGGACTTGCCCATGGTGCGAGTGCTTCCCCCTCATTAATCCATCTTTCCAAACCCTCCTCCCTCCCCAAATCCTCCCAGCCTTCCCTTTCCTGAATCTCAGGGTGCAGAATTATCGGGAAGTTCCATCCAGAATTTAACCCTGGCCCAGCTCCAGCCGTCCCTGGATGGGCTGGTGTCATTTCCAGTGGAAATGCCAGCTCCACGCCAGGTTAAAGCTCCCACTGTTCATTCCCTGCCAGGTTTAATGAGGTCTCCACTGTTTCCAGAAGAGCCTGACCTGAACTTTACCCTGCCCACCAAGGGGAAGGAGAGAGATAATTGGATTAGAACAACTCCACCAAATAAATAACAAAAATACAGAAAATGCATTTTAAGGAGATCTGTGGGGCAGAGGAGCCCCAGCACTTCAGTGCTGGTCTCCTCCAAGGAGCAGGGCAGGCTGGAAGTTTGGGGTTGGCCTGGCAGATGGTTCTGGGCTCCTCTGGGAATCACCAGGTTGGAAAAGTGAGGGATGAGCTCTGAGCCAGTCACTCCCTGCAGTGAGGGAAGAGGAGCTGAGACCTTCAGGGATTGATTCCTCTCCCCTCATTATGGTCAAAACCTTTCCCAAAGAACCTGGAACTGTGATAAAATGGTGATAAATATCATGTTTATTTATAACCCAGTGTTTTCTCAGGAAGTTGGGCTCCAGAACTTCTCAGAAATGAAGATCCAGGTTTGCTTTGGATTGAGAGATAATAATCAAGGTCTGGATGAAGACTGGAGTCCAAAGCCAGGAATGGGGGACCCAAAAGGCAAAACAATGAGGTGCAGACCTCCCTGAAAATTTGACTGAATAAACCTTGAGTCACTTGGCTGGGACATAATTAGGAATTATCTGGTTTTTAATATTGTTCTTTAAGGAAACTTAGAGACCAGCAGCAGGGACTGTCAGCAGCCCTGCAAACACACCTGAAGGTGAAATAGACGTATGGAGACTGTTTAGCCTGGAGAAGAGATGGCAAGATAACAACCTTTAAACAGGAGAAAGGAGAAGAAAAAGGGAGGAATTTATTCTTCGTGCCCCTGGTGAAAAGTGGAGAAGAAAATGGGCTTAAATTGCAGCAGGAACAATTCAGACAGGCCATGTTTGAAGCTGTGACTCTGGGAAGTGCTGAGCTGATGGTCCACAGAAGGGGCAGAGCCTGCACTGCTCAGGGAGGTGACTCCAAGCCCCGGGGATGGGTTGGGAAGCATTTCCTGGCTTGAGGCAGAGGAGACGCCCCAGAGCCTTTCATGCCCCTTTCCTTTTTTCTGTAGTTTCAGTTCTGATGTTTCCCAGCTCTCCCAGGGAGTCCTGGACAAAGCTGCTGGACAAATCCAGCTCCTTCCCGGTTTATCAGAGCACAATCAGCATTTCAGGGTCATTTTCCAGTGCCTGAAACATCCGAGCCTTAAATGTGGGTTCATTTTGGATTCAAACTGCCACAAATGCTGCTGTCCCCGTTGTCACCTGCCCAGGGGAGAGGCTTGCTTGGAACTGTGAGCTCTGGTGCTCAGCCCACCAGGTTCAGTCGGGATAAACACCCAGGAATGCTGACCTGAGCAGGGAGGGAGCTGCACCTCACTCCTGAGCTACTCAGCCCTTTGGGGACAGGAAAAGGAGTTTCATTTTGCTTTGGGGATTTTAGCTTCATTCACTCTTTTCAGTTCTTAACTCAGCTGCAAGTCACTGAAAACAGAACCGTGGCCAAAGGTAGGAGCTCTCCCAGCTCCAGAACTGTTCCCAGTCCAGGACACCTGTGGAATTCCAGGTGGGATCTGCCTGTCTCCCAGGTCCTCACAGCCCCTCCCCCTTAGAAATATAAAAAAATGAGAGCTGGGAGGTGTTCAGGGGATCCAGAGAATATAAAATTCTGATCCATATCTTGGTATTTAGATCCTCAACTGCCACAGCAAATTTTGGGAATTCTGGTTTTAACTTCTGTAACAATATCACCAAACCCCATCCCAAAGCATGGGGTGAATTCCGTAGTATCACATGGGGCTTAAGATTTGAGATCCATGGGGAACTCTGCTATTTCTGCCTTAATCTTTTAAGATCATCAAACCTCAAAATAAAAGCAATCAGGCCACATGCACAGTAACAACTCAAACTGGAAGGTTCCAAAGTAGTGAAAATCCTGACCCCATTCTGTGGAAGTTGTTGAAGCTGCTCTCTCCATCTCTGTTGAGTCATTTTGGTTTGATGAAGTCAAGCCTCCTCTCACTGAGCCTCTAACAGAGGCTTCACATCTGAAATTCCATGTGTCTCCAACAATAAAGGGATCCCAGAGAAGGGAAGTTGAAAAGGAAATGAAAACAAACTCGGAAAGTTGTAATGAGCCACTCTTGACTTATTAAAGCACTTTGACATCTTTGAAACAAAATGAGAACACCAAAACAAATGGTCCCAAAATTCTGTGCACCATGAAGGTACCTGTGACAGGGGAGTCCCCTGGAAGGTGTAATGATGGCAAAAGTGAGGAAACTGCTTTTAAAAAACCAGGTTTGACAGGGCTTGGAGCAACCTGGGGTAGTGTAAGGTGTCCCTGCCCATGGCAGGGGTGGAATGGGATGGGGCTTAAGGTTGTCCCAACCTAAACCCTTTCAGGATTTTATGGGATTCTCCATCAAAGCTCTTCAGACCAACACAGACACTGGGATTTTGTGACAAGTTGGCCCTCGGGGGGTGACACGACTCGGGACAATACATTCTGTCTGTTATGCAACAGAGACCCAGTCTGGGGAGATAGCGTGAGCCAGACGGAGCTGGGACATGAGCAAGGAAAGATCAGAAGTTCCAAACATCAGGAAGGGACCAGGTGGGGCAAAAATCCATCTCCAGCAGCATCTCCTGAGATGTCAGAGATGGTTCTGGGAGCCCTGCACACCTGGGAGCATCCCACTGCCACCAGCATGGCTGCTTCCCAGGAGAGTGACAAGGATGGGGGGTCATTATCCCACAAAACTCTCCTGGAAAGGTATTTCTGGCTGTGCATGGGAAGATGGAGCCGAATGCTTGGAGCTACTAGCAGGCAATTAAAGCTAATATTGCAGCCAGCAGAAAGACCCCAGCCAGGCACTTCACTTTAATCTTTGAAAATGTTCACAGTTCTAATCAAGGAATAAAAGGGAAAATACATAGAGATGTGCATATATATATATAAAATATATATCTCAGAGCATTAACTTTCATTGTCAAATCAAGTCGGGAATTGCTGAATGAGGTAAATACGAGGAGCAATGTAACAGACAATTACCACCATCCTGCTCGTGGCTTTCATTTCCAAATGAGCCTCGCACAACTCACCCACACACAAAGGCATTTCAGGAGAAGGAAGGGAAGAAAATAGGAAAGTTTGAGACAGAGAAAATAATCAAGCAAAAGAAATAAAAATCTTCAAGGAAGTGGGTGGGAGAGTGTTGTAATAAATCAGTCGAGATTCCATTTTCTTCATGCAGAAGACACCCCTCTTTATTGTACAGGTCATAGGTTATAGGATTATCAGAAGGCACTGTGTCAGATTTGATTGGTCACCAACACATTCATACTTAGTTCATTGGTTGGTACATGGTATTTTGCATATTTATCAAACTTCTGTATTTTTAGTTAGTTTACGTACTTTTTCTACTGATTCTCATGGAACAAAACCCTTGTTATTGTAGGTGCACTTGTTTTTCACCCAGGAATTAGTTTGTTGTATTAGTGAACTTCTCATTCTCAAAATAGTTTCCACTGGGGATTTGAAAGCTATTGCTAGCTGTTTAGCTAAAGTAGCAGAGCCTAATCTATATTTTATAAGACCTTTTTTAATATTTTTTACCTGTCTGCAACAGGAGGGGGCTGAGGTTTAGCTGAGGGGTTGCTGGAGAGTTGGTAGAATAATTAAGGATAGAATTGATAGAAAAATAAGGTAAATATAGAGTATAAAATAGAGTATATAATAGTATAGAATATAGAATTATATAGATTATACAATAACATAAGTTATAGACTAATATAGAGTATAGGATGTAGAACAATATAGATTGTAGAATAGTATAGATTATAGAATATTGAATATAGAATAGTGTAGAATATATAATAATACAGAATAATATAGAATATTGAATAATGAAAGTTTAATGTAAAAATGGGTGGACACAGGGATAAAATGGTGAAAGGAGAAGGTGTCTGTACATGGGGCCATCTCCTCCAGCCTCTCTAACCAGGGGAGCACAGACAGCATGACAGGGATGATGGGGCAGTGCCCTCCTGCTGCCCCTGGAACCAGTGGGACCGTGCTGGGCCCAGCCTGGTCCCCCTGACCCCGTCCCATCCCTGACACTGCTGGTGCTGGGCCTGTCTGTGCCCAGGGAACCAGAGAGAAGAGCAGCCTGTGCCTGCAGCCCAGGGAGCCTGGCTCTGGAATTATTTACACAATTTTGGCATGAGAGTGCAGGTCAAGGCAAAACAAAGAGTTTTCTCTTTGGCTGAGAGCCATTTCCAGAGCTGGCTGCTCCCAGAACCTGCACATGGGTGGTGAAACATTCTCTGTGCTCAGCTCATGGCCACAGTGTTCTGGGCTTTGGCTTGGGCCACATTTGTCACCTGTACCTTTGGCCTGGATTGAACTGTGGGAACTGCTGTGTAGGCTCAGGGTCAGGGCAGAGCTGCAGGGAACAAGGGGGACTCCAGGAGATGTGGGGGAGCAGCCTGGGAACCCCAGGAAGGAGCTGCACGTTCCCCAGCAGACACCCCCTGTGCCGAGAATGAGCAGACAGGAATACCAGAGGTCAGCCCATGTCAGAGCCAGGGGCACCAGAAGCTTCCTGGCGAGTCTCCAGCTCTCCCAGGAGATCTGCAGCTCTTCCCAGCTCTCCCAAGGAGTGAGGGAGATGCAGTTCCATTGAATCAGCACTTTTCCAAATGTCAGTGGCAATTGGAATCAAAGCTGTGGAGCCGTAGCAAGCACAGCAGGGCTATAACAATAACAGGAATATTATTATGGAGTTAAGTGCCTGCATTAAACTCTGCACTCCCAGGGCTCACCTGCTTGAGGAGATTGGGTTTGTGCTTGTGGAGTCTGAGGCAGCAGTGCTGGTGTGCTGTGCAGGCCCTCAGAGAGCTGAGGACAGTGCTGAGCATCCTCCTGTTTATCTTCCATCACCATTCAGCACAATTAATTTGCCTTCTCCAGCCTGACCTTTCCTTCCCTGCACCAGCAGCTTTTCAGGGGCTGTTTCTCAACCTGTGTGAACCTACTCCCAGCCCTGTAACAATGATTCCCCACAGCTCTGAGTAATGCATCTAGTCCCTTCTGGACCACCCTCCACAACCCTCTGAAATTCACTGGAATGGGATATCTGTGGCCAGAATGCCTCTTCCTCCCTCCCTTTGTCCCTACTGTCAGGAAAGGAGCAGCCAGATGGTGCCTTCTTTTCCCAGCCCAGCTCAGCCCATTGGCAGTGAGAGGTAGAAGAGAAAACCCACAAGATACTGTTTGTTGGGGTTCCCTCATTTATTAAAAATGCCTGGGAGAGGGACACAAAAAGTACTTCTGGTTTCATGTACTCAGCAGCTCCAAAGTGTTTTGGCAAAGCAACAGAGGTGGAGCTGAAAACTCCTTTAGCTTTGCTGAAAGGAAACAGAATCCAAATAGGAAAAAATGTGCTCAGCCAAAGGTTCAGAGAAATGTCGATCTGCAGTGCCCTAGTCTGGAACAGAACCACCTGGGCCCTCCTGCAGCCTCCAATCCTCCCCAGCTGCAGGTGGGCAGGGAAGGAGGGGCTGGATGTGGGGGCAGCAGCAGAGGCGTCCCTGCCCTGGGGCTGAGGCACTGCCGGCTCTGGGAGGTTCACGTTCAGCTCACCGAGTTTGCTCCCCCGGCAGCCACAGCTGATTTGAGAGATGCCAGGGGAAAAAAAGTCCTTTGGTGTGGATGTGGTGCCAGCAGGGCAGCCAGCCTGGGAGCTGATGCACAGGAAATGTGTTCCCAGGTTAAACCAAACCCACACTTGCCTGGATGGGAAAAGCACCGGAGAGGAAAGGGACCTGGAGCATCCTGCTGATGCCATGGACAGACTGTGCTCAGGTATTAACACAGAGCTGGCTCCTGTGCCACTCTTCAGGTGTTTGCAGGGCAGGATGAGCCCATTCTGCATCCATTCCACAGGTCAGGTATTGCCCCCGGGACAGCTGCGGCCGTCCTGAAGCCGCAGCCTCCTTGTGCGAGAGACAATTCTGGCGCCGACGCCCCCGCGTCTAGAATTCCGATCCCAGAAGCCGATGCTCCTGACCGAAAAGGAAGAGGCTGGGGTCCCAAGCGGCAGGGAGAAGCAGGGAGACTTACTGAGGGTAGTAGAGCCACTGGGGACCGAGCCCCGAGCCTTCTGTGCACCACCTTTTAACAGGAGGTGGGCACCAGCCCGTGGGCGTGCCCCAACCAGTCACGATAGAGCAAGAGACATGTCAATTACAACTGAACCAGTGAGGGATAACAAGGGGCGGAGAGAGGGGAGACCCAGCCAATCATCCAACGTCCTGCTTGGAACTTTCTGGGCGGCAGGGACGTCCCAGGGGTGATTGACAAGGGCCGGGGAAGGGCCAACTAATGATGGACATATAACAGAAATCGGGTAAACAACTCAAAGGCGGGAAATAAAGGCGGGAAAGGGATGAACCAACTCGGGACTGAGGGGAAGGATAGGGGGGAACTGGGAGAGCCCAACTGGGTTTTACAGAACTTTACATTTTACAACTTAACTTTTTCACTATAAACTTGTACAAAACTTCGAACAAAACTTTATAAAATCCCACAGTCAGGCAGCTGCTGCTCCATGGAAATGTGCCCAGGAAAAGAGCAGCAAGGGAGGAAGCACCGAGGGGCTGCCGGAGAAGGGAGGAGGATCCAGCTGGATGTCAGGAGCCAAAATGAGCCTCATGTTTTCCAGACAGAGGGGCTGACAGCTGAGGAGTGAGTCTTATTTACACGCCCAGGGGCTGGTGCCAGACTGCAGTGATGGCATGGCTGGGCGCAAGGCAGGGAATATCGACCCATGCATCCTCCGAAGATGGGAAGAGCAGAGGCCCATCAATCCCAGTCACCAAGGTGAGGAGAGTTATTGCCTTGCTCACACACACAGACTCCCAATTGCTTTTCCAGTTTGGCTCCAGCCTCCAGTGACTCAGAATGCAGCCACTCCATCGTTCCTGAGCAGGGCTGTCAGTGCCTCCCACCAGCCTGGGCAAAACCAAGCTCCAGCCCCAGATAATCCCAGCAGACCCTGCAGGGCCCAGGTCATGCTGGCTGGGTTCCCTCTGCAGGCAGTGGAGCAAGGGATGAGTTCCTCCAGGGCGTGACTGATCCTCCTCTAACAAAGGTGTTAGGGATTGTGGCTGAACTGCCCTTAGTGTGTCGGGATTTCCCAGAGAGCCAGCTCAGACCTGGGCCTGCATTCCAGCAGCTGGGACTGCTCTCCAAGTTATGGCAGCAATCCCCATGGAAAGAAATCTTGTTTTCCTGGTTGCTCTGTGGCTCCTACACTGACAATCCCAGAATATGTGGATTTTCTTGGCAGGTCTTCAATTATCTCCTCTTTCTCTGTGTCTCTCTTCCTTGCCATATTCCTTCTTCCCTAATTCTAAGCACAGTGTAACTCCTGTGGGATCAGCTTACACAAATCCTGGTGGATGCTATCCTCACAAAACAGTTTCTTGATATCAGTTTATGGGAGCAGACTCCCCAAAGCCACCTCAGAGCGTGGAGAACGCCATGGACACAAATCCACCTATTTGTGTTGATCTACAATAACATTTTCACTGCCAGGGAGCTGCAAACTCTACCAAAAAGTGAAGATTTGAGCTAAGGAAGCCCCAAATTGCTGCTGTCCATGGGATGCCTTCACTGCCTTCCACTCAGGGAAGGTCTCCTGAACTTGTTCAAGGCCACAGAAGCATCAGAGGTCCCCAAGGCCATGGAGGAGCCTTTCTTTGGACAAACCCTCCCCTGGCTCAGAAGCTCAGCCCTGCTCCAGTGCCTGGGGAACACGCTGGGGTTGGAATTTGCTGAGCAAAGCCTGTAAAAATTAACACATCTTGCCAGAGAGACCATGAGAGATGATTAATGAGCACAGGCAATGCAGGGGGCTGGGGGAGGAAATAGATTTGCTAAATTGGCAGCAGATAAAATGTTTGTTCCTGCTGGGAACAACAAGGTTGGCAAATCCCACCACGGGCCAGTGCCTTGGGTTAAGTGAGGAGGCCACAGCCCTGTAAATTGTTCATCACCTCATCCAGAGGCACAGCCTTGTAGCCTCTCTGGTCCAGTGAGCCCAGTAATGAAAGGCTTCAGAGCTGCCCAGGACAGGAGATCAAGTGCCCTGGTTGCTCCAGCACTGATAAGATTTTAGATGAGGATTTATTTTGTTAATGATGTTTGCAGTGATCCATCTCCTCCTCATTCCAGGGTTATCCTGTGTGTGTGCTGCAAGAGGGGGAGCCTGGAGAGGTGCTCAGGAGAGACTTTAATCCCAGGAGTAAAACTGGAATAACTGACTGAAGCAAGGGAGGATCTGTTATCAAATCATTTGGCTCAGAGAAAGATGCAGCGAAACTCGCCCAAAACAATTCCAGTTGTGTCTATGATGTGACTTTTGGCTTAGGAAAGTTCAAAAGGAGTTTGCAGAGGCACATATTTCTCTTTCTGCTGTGCGTTGGTCATGTGGCTGAAAACTTCCTATCAAATCTCCTCCTCATTTTAGGAATAGCCTTGGAAGGGACGGAAATTCAACAAGCAGTGCCCCCAAGATGTTAAAATGTCTCCCACCAAGCAGATCCCCCTCGGCTCCAGGAGAGTGGGAGTTGCTGTCACTTCCCCCAGGGTGTCTCCAAGCCACCCAACTTCCCCGATTGATGTAGGTCAGGCAGACATTTACACCCACAGAAAACACCTCCAGTACCCAGGCCTGGAGCACAACACCTGTGCAGCCCCTCCTGACCATGGCTTTCCTCCCTCATCAGCTCTGACATCTGCCATTAGTATCAATTCTAATCATTAATGGAACCCCCCACTGGCCAGGGCTGGCCATCCATCAGCAGCTTCACTCCGAAGCCTGGCTGATGCCATCAGTGGGAGCACGGAGGGATGCTCAGGGAGCTCTTTTGGATATGGGGAGCAGGGAACTGAGGTTCCCCACTGGAAAGGAGTGGGAAGGAGAAGGAGCCTGGAGGGAAGTGATGGGTGAGCACTGCACGGAGGCAACAAAGGGAGGAGCTCTGATGGTTTCAGACCCTCCCCTCCCTGTTTATGACACATCACAAAAATTGCACAGCCTTGAGCCTGGGGGTTTCAGTCAAGGCCAAGGTCTGGGGTTTTATTTATCTTGGCACTGGGCAGCTTTAAAGCTTCCTCAAGGGTGCAGAGAAAAGCCCCACAGAGCCTGTGCCTGTGCAATCAGGATCCCAGCGCTCCTTGCAGAGCAGTAAATACGGGATGTGCCCAGGAGCCATCCAAGGCCATCCTATTTTCAGAAGTGGCTTAATCATGAGGTGTTCTAAGGACAGGGAATTGCATTTGAGCAGCAGAACAGATCCTGGGTCCCCGGGGTGCTTTGGAGAACGCTCCACACCATCCCCTGCAGCTCTGTCAAGTCTCCTGAGCTGCTTTTCCAGACGAGCTTCCTGAGGAGACGCTGGCCCTGGGCAGCAGAGCAGCTTTTGTTCCAGGAGCTCAGCCCTGCCTCAGATGTCCTGCTGCTCTCACCACAGCAGGCTGGGCTCCTGGGCCTGTGCAGCAGGGACAGGGCAGGACCCCCTGGTCAGCAAACACATACCAAAAGAGCTGCATCTTCCTCTGGACTCATCCTGGGGAATTCTGGTCTCCTCTGAACCCAACCCCCTAAACTGGGCTTGGGGATGTAGCTGGGACCCTCTGCCCACACCTGGGGAAGGTTGTCCCATGGCATCTGGGAGATATTTATAAACAATGAGATGAGGAAAGGGTTCCTGGGATACTGGGGGGCTCTGGAGCTCCTTCCCTATCTGGTCAAGGCCCTTGTGGGCTCCTTAGGTGCTCTCTCTCCTTTCCCACCTTGGGAATACTTGACATTTCCCCAGCTGCTCTCCCTTGGCTCAGAGAGAAAACTCTGAATAACCTCCCATGGGAAGTGAGGGAGGGAAAGAATAATGGGTGTTCTGGTTTTTTTGAAGTGTCTTGGAGCAATAAAATGCCTGTCATTTCTTGCTTGTAAGTTCCTTTAAAACTCTCCTGTCCCTGAGACTTTACTGTTGTTTTAAAGTTCTTGTGACCTTTATTTTCTGCCTTTAGTTTCCTAAGTAATAAAACTGTAAGGAGCAAGATGGGATTTGGGGGCTTTTTCCTTTCCTCCCGCTTGAGACAGGGCCGTGTTTGAAGTCACAAGGTGAATGAAGCAAGATTTGAGCTGAGCAGAGGCTGTGGCACTCCTGGAGCTGACTGATAGCAAAACAATCAGTCAGTTATTAAGAGACACCAATCACTCTCACAGATTAAGCACTGAAAATAATAACCATGCAAAGCTTGGAGGGAGGCACGGCACAGGCAAAGGTCATTAATTGACTGGGGAAATTTTTGGCTACAAGTTCCTGGGAAATTATTTATTTTATTTTTTTTTAGCAAAGAAAAAATATATCTGGTTCTCTTATCAGTGGCAGTGTGCAGTGATTGCTGGTGTTGCCTCTTCCTCAGTGTTAATTCACTGTTCCATGGATCCCAAGTAATTACTCATCCTTGCAGTTTTTGTGTTATTTTATTTATGTGTTTGCTGTTTCTGTAATGCTCCTGCTCTATATCTAAACACGAAGCAAGATTAGAAATGCTCAGTAATTAAGAACTCCAGGAGATAAATGAAGCCTATTTCAGCCACCTGGAAAGTCTTCCAAGGTCTCCTCTTGATCATCCCCTTCTTATGATGCATTTCTTTGATTTCTCTCTCATTTGTCCAAATAGAAATGATCCTTTTGAGCCTTGAATGGGGAATTCTGCTCCACACTCCATTTTCAGAGGAAAAGGAGAATATTCACCCAGCCCCACTGCACGTCCAGGTTATTGCTTGTGCCTCCCAGGGAGCACCCCCAGAACTCAGGATGGAGACATTCAGGGAAATGGAGTTGCATTAATGCCAAATGCACCATTTGAGCTGGTTCAGACTCTTCTAAACTCTTCTGGTGCAGCCCTTTTATTCTGAGCTGCAGTGACATCAATCAGGGCAGGACCCTCCAGGTCCAGAGGTGTTCTCTTCCCAGTGAAATGATCACAGAATTAAAGAATAATTGGAGTTGGACCCACAAGGATCATCAAGTTCAGCTCCTGGCCCTGCACAGGCCAACCTCAAGAATCACCCCATGAAATTGCAGGAAAGGCAGGAATTTCTGGCACATTACCTTCCCCGCAGGCTCTCCCCAAAGTCAGGGCAACTTCTGTGCTTTCACAGAAGAATAAACAGCCAAAAGTGCTGCTGAAACACATCATTCAGCTAGAAAATCATCCAAACATCCAAACCAGCCCACAGAAATAGGGGCAGTTTGAGTTCAGCCCCTCAGGCTGAGCCAGCCCAAGGACAAGGGCAGCAGCTCTGAGCTGCTCTGCCCCAGGCAGGAGTGTTTACACACTGCTTTAGTGCACTTTGGCTAATCTGCCCATAATCGCCAACCTTCCTTAACTGCAATTATTAAAGGGGGATTAAACTTCTCAGCTTCCCCTGTGGATATGAACTTTCCATGAAAAGTCTTCCTGTGGTGTCCTGTTTGTCCTGCAAATGCCAGACCCGGCTTTGGGCAGGGGGTGGCCAAAGACCCCCCAAAATCTGCTGCAGATTGGGTTTGCAGCCCCTGCACTGAGCTCCAGGTAGCTCCGGGGCTGCTCCTGCAGCTTTCCCATGTGCTGCTCCTCGGGCTCTTAATCCCCTCTCGTTACTCATTAGCACCAATTAACTGCCCTCACGCCTCAGACCCTGCTCGCTATTCCCGGTGACAGCACTCCAGCCTTGTTCCTGCTCCATGAAAACATCCTCGGGTTTAATAAGAGCTCCCATCTCTCTGCTGGTTCCAGGGCGTCGTTAGCTATCACCACAGTTTACAAAATAATCATTCTTTCTCTCAAAAACGTAGACGTGAAACAATACACTCGTAATTTAATCCTCATTTTTCATTTTGATACTGCACAAAGCTCAACTGTTCCAATGTTAAAAAATTACTTTTTGCCTCCCTTCTCATTTAGCCTCAGACTCTGCTGGTGAGGAGAGAGGAAAAGCAGAGGAAGGAAATAGAAACCTCAAAAAAAACCCCTTTGTTTTATTTCAGTGCAAATCCACTTCAATCTAAATGTATTTTCTTTTTGTTTGCATTGAAACTGAAACTAACCCGGGCACTTTTATGAAATATTGAAACACGTGGATTACTACAAATATTTTTCCTTCTCCAAGTGCACAGAATGTTTGCAATTCTATTTTCCATGGGCAAATCCTTCCAACCAAAGGCACTGCCATCCTTGGCAAGGGCAGCATTTGGGGGTTCTGTGTTCATTCATCACTGCACGCTGCTCCAGCCTCAGCTAAACACTCCACAGAGCAAATAAAAGGTGTTTTCCCCAGTGAGAACATGAAAAGCCCAGCGATTTAAACCCAGGATTTCATTCTATCCCTGCCACAGAGCAATTCCAGCCTCAAGCTGAATCCCAGCCAATTGCCATTGGAGGGATTCGGACTGCAGGAGCAGCTACCTGACAGTTCTTAGTCCTTAGTCTGAAGCATGGAGCAGTTCCTATCCCCACTAATACTGATAAAGTTGCTGATATATTTGTTCAGCTATTCCTCACTTAAAAAAAAAAAAAATGAATTAATTGATGTTGACTGCACTGATTTCCTAAACTGAGGAGAAACAACTGGATTGTTTTGCCTGGGAAATGCGAAAGCCTTTCTGAACAAAAAAAAAAGGATTAGTTTGTTTGAATTACATGTTTCAGGAATTAATTTACCTTCAATTTTATTTTTAAAAAATGCACACAAGAAATAAGAAAGCAAAG
>VYXD01010578.1:480422-512010 GCA_013397195.1 Hylia prasina | reverse complement strand
AAAATATATAAAATATATAAAATACATTATCCTTCTCCCTTCATCCTTTTTGTTTGAAGTC
The DNA here is from genome assembly GCA_013397195.1 of Hylia prasina. Taxonomy (NCBI): domain Eukaryota; kingdom Metazoa; phylum Chordata; class Aves; order Passeriformes; family Sylviidae; genus Hylia; species Hylia prasina. Next base: position 511,949 of record VYXD01010578.1, on the reverse strand, counting down.
CTGCATGTAGAAATGTGAAGCATTTGAGAGCATTGTTACAGAGGCAGAGAGATCAGCGCGGGCGACCTTCCGTCAGCAGCTGCAGAGCAGGAGAAGCCTCAGAACCAGGAGCCCTTCCCATGCCTGGGTGGGATTTGTGGCTGTGCCCCTCCACTCCCAGCTCCTCCAGGAGTCTCATGCATAATGCAGCAGAACTTTTTGATTGAAGTAAAAAAAAAAAATCTGCTGACAGAATGTAGTGTCAGGCATCTGGGGAGATGTCTAATTAATTATTATAATTGACATCCACACCAGATGTCTGATAGACGATGGTCTCTTTGTTGATAAAAGGTTTGGGTAATTCTGTTTGAACAGCACTTTCAGAACAATATGTTTTCCATTTAGGTCACAGGGAAAAAAAAAATGATTTTTTTTTTTCCCCAGGAAATTGAATTCCGTCAGAGAGCAGCATTCTTTGGTCTTGCCTTCCAACTCCTAACCAGCCTTGAAAAAGCCTGGGATGAAGGATGCAATGGAAAAACATCCATCAGTGCACTGACCAGTGATCAAAAGCATTTAGCGGGGAAAGGCAGGATCTGCCACTATTTGTTATTCTTTATTGTCACAAAGAGGAGCAGCTGATCTGACATCTGTAAAAATACAACCCAAATAAAAAAGGGAAAACCTCAATCAAAGAGCCGTTCTCACACGGCCAGCTGATACTTCAGCTTATCAGAGAAGGGAAACAGCTCTGGAGATTTTTCAAGTCATTTTCATACTCCCCAAGCACCTCGAGGTGAGAAGAGACAAAGCAAAGTGAAACCTGATCCCTTTGGCCCCAAACTCCAACCAGGTCCCAGCCCAGAGCCCTTCAGGGACAGGAAATGCTGGGCTCCCTTCCTGCCTCAGCAATCCACCTTCTGCATCTTCGCTTCTCCCTTTGGCCTGGGCCTGCTGGGGAAAGGTGTCCTCATGGTGTGCACACTGGAGAGAAGCAGAAAGTATCGAAAATCCAGCTTTATAAGCTTTTCAGGGTGTTTGATGGATCTCAGAAGTCCCATTTCAGAAAATGAGCACCTCGCTTAGGGCAGCAGCTTCCTAAGCTGCCTGATGCTCACCCAGGATTTCACACACCTCAAAGTTCAGTCAAACTCAACTTTGCACCTTGGTCCTCCACCACAGCAGGCAACTTGAGATGCTCAGGTGATGCTCAGGTGATGCTCAGGTGATGCTCAGGTGATCCTGGTGCTCCCTGAGCTGCCAGGGCCTTGAGCCATCCCCAGGGGATGCCTTGAGCTCAGACACTGAGCTGGCCTTGAAAGCAGAGAGAGCACCAGATGTCCATCACTGCAAACTGCATCTCTCTAGCAGCCTTAGAACAGCTCTGTGTGGATTTGAAGTGAGGGTGAAGTACAGAAAGCTCTGCCTGTGCTTATTCCAGACACTTTTTAATGTTTTATTGCCTGCTGCAGTGCAGAACGTGTGGATCTCCAGGAGCTGCACTTGGGCCAAGGAGCACCACTCAGTTTAAATCCATATCAGTGAGAGCCTGGTGCTCTGGATGCCTTTTACAGTGCAAAGCTCTTGTAAATTAAACCAGAGCATCCACAGCCCCAGTGATAATTCCATGCCCAGTTTGGGGCACACCAGTCACTTGTGAGACTTTCCAAAGCCTCTGATGGGTTTGACCCTGGTGGCAGAGGGGTTCCTGCCATACCCTTGGAGCCCTTTCAGAAGTTCCCTGCTCAGCCCCAGCTGCAGCTGCCCCAGCTGGGCCCTGCTCTGACTCAGCCTCTCTGAGCAGAGTCTGACAGATTGGCTGAAATTGCCCGTTAAAGTCCCTCAGCTAAAAGTAACCACAGATATTCCAAGGTATTCTGATGCCCAAAGCAGCAGAGAGGCTCCAGTCATCATTTCTACGTCTGCAAGTGCCAATTTGCATCCTAGATACCTAATTTCCTTCCCAGATGTGGCTGGCAGATGCAGGCACCTGACCTCACAAGAGAGACCTAAACAAGGATCTGTTTTAAAGGCAATCCAGGCACTTGTTTCAGGGTTGCATTTTACCTCATTTCAATCATCTGGAATTTAAATGTCATTTTTTGGTGATTTGTGGGGAGTCCCTTTTCAGTTAAAGGAGATTTATAGTTATTATTCTGTGCAGTTGTATCTGATGTGCCCCTTTTGGGGTGGGGAGTTGAGTGGTCTGATATCTCAATGTGTAATTCCAAGGATTTGCATCACTTCTGGAAACAGAATCCCAGAATCCCAGAATGGATTTGGGTTGGACGGGACCTTAAAAATCTCTCATTCCACACCCTTCCATGAGCAGAGACACCTTCCACTGTCCCAAGTGGCTCCAACCTGACCTTGGACACTTCCAGGGATCCAGGGGCAGCCACAGCTTCTCTGAGAATTCCATCCTAGCCCCTCCCCACGCTCTCAAGGAACAATTCCTTCCCAATATCCCACCTAACCCTGCCCTCTTTCCAGGACATGAAGTTTCCCTGTCAGACAGTCCCTCCCTGGATTTGGGCTGTACAGGCCCTCATTAAGAAACCAGAAGTCTGGAATCATTTGCTTTTATCCTGCAGTTTTTCTCTGGCAAGGATCTCCTGGGGTCGGGTTAGTCAGCACCTGGAGAGGATTAGGGAGCCCTGGGAGATGCCTTCAGGAATCCTGGAGCTAATTAAAGCAAGTGGAGCTGGTCAGAGGAGCAGTCACAGATATACAGGCACTGAGAGGTACAGGCAGAAAGGTGGGGCTTTGGAGAGACAAATGAGAGAAACAGCCAAAGAGGGAGCACCTGCAAGGAACTGCAAAGATTAACACTTTTCATTTTCAGACAGATTTTCCCTCTGGATTTTGCCCACAGGAACAACACTGTGGCCATTATGGAAATCTCCCTTAAAACAGCAGGAATTGTTTGCTCACTTCCAGCCATGAAAAGCTGTTTCTCCCCCCTCAGCTGCTGGATGAGCACAAGGCAGTGGGAGCTGGAGATGTTGCTTTTCCCTTTGGTTCCTGGAAATTGCTCATTAGAAAATTCTGCTTTGCATAATGTTAGAGCGATGGAAAATCTGACATATTTGGGCTCACATTTTTCTGGATTTTTTTTTGCAATGAGAGACAAACTTTAATGAGAGTACAAAGTGATTTGACTATGTCTGAGAAGGGAGCCAGAGGAAAGTAAATTGGTTTCCTGCTTCATAAAAATACCTACTGTGATTGGTTTAAGCAGCTCCCGCTGTTTGGGGAAGGAACCTGAGATCTGGAGGCAAAGTTTCCTTCTTAGCAAAGGTTTGGCTTTGCCATCCCCTCCTCTTCCATGGAGTTGTACCCAAGTCACAGTTTGGGTTCTGTGGGAGCCTCCCTGTCCCTGCAGGGATGGGGAGGGTACTGGGGAACAGCCAGCCCGAAATTCAGGGATTAGAAGTCCTTGGTGGTTTCCAAGACTTTCCTGGGTTGGTGACAGTCCCAAAGGCTGGGCAAGAGACCTCCAGACCTTCTTTCCACTGGTGCCTCTGGGCCTTTATATCATGAATAGCTGAGTGCCAGTGATGTCTCTCCTCTCAGGGGATACCAGAAGGATCCACGGCCTGGCAGAGCCACTCCCAACGCCGAGGCTGAGGCACCTTGGAACTGCTCTGGGCTTTCAATCAGTGCCTAAATAACGTGGGGATGGTAGGGAGGGCTGAATGGATGTGGAGAGCTGTGGAAAGGAACACTGTCTGTGCAAAGGGAGTGCTTGGAACACCAGGAGCAGCAGCAAGGAGGAACCGTGCTCCTCTCGCTCTAGCACAGCCCTAGCACAGTGGCTCTGGCGGGCCTGGTGCTGCCTGTGGGAGGGCTCGGCTCCTGCTGCTCCCCGAGGAAATCGCAGCCAAGGCCCAGGAACGCCAGGCAGGGTCCTCTCCGTGCCGACACGGCCCCGGGCCGGCGGAGAGGGCGGCGGGAGGGCGGGGGAGCCAAGCAGGCGTGAGGGGAGGGTTCAGCTGCGGGGCAGCTCCGCAGAACGATCCATTACTGCTCTGCTGCTGGGACAGCGCTGGTCACAGCTGAGCGACGCCTCGGAATGGGCTGTCTGGGGTGAGGGATGGGCTGGGGCCAGAACGGGGCTGGCCCGGGCTCCATGAGCAAAGTAACTACGGGAAAGCAGCGCTGGGCAGGAGAGCTGCCGGCAGTGGGGTGTTCGGAGGTGATTTCCTGAACACAGGGCCCTGAGCAGGGACAGGCTCTCGCTGCTTCTCACAAGCCTGTGGAATTACACAGATCCGGGGAGGGTGAAAGCTTGTGGATGAACTTTTGTAAACGATTTTGGCCAGAAAACAGAAAAAAACAAACAACCAACAACAACAACAAAACCCGAAAGAGCGAGAGCACTTACCCAGCCATTTTCAAACCAGAACATTCTGACTGTTTCAAAAAACACTGGTTTTATTTCAAAATGGATTTAGATGTGTGAAGAGTAAAAATAATCACACAATTCAGACTGAAATAAAGAGGTTTTGTTTTGTGCCAGGCAAATGCTGACAGCCAGCTTTAACCTCTGGGAGGCTGCAGAGTGGCTGGAGGAGGTGTTGATTCATGCAAGGGAAGAGCTGTTTGGGATAAGACTTGAGAGTTAAATATTTTTTGCCCCCTGAAATTTTGCCACAGAATATTGCAGGTTTCAAAGGCAAGTGGGCAGAGCAGCAGGGAATGAATCCATGAAGGGCTGTTAAGTACAAAATCATCAACAGGCAACTGCAAGCTGGAAAAGATTGGGAAAATAACCAAGCAAAGCACCCCATTGTTCTGGTGTCCCATTAACCACTCCGGAGATGGAAACCTGGGTTACCTCAGCCTTTGCTGTGACCCAGAATAGCTGCTCTTGTAGATCATCAACTAAACTTGAAAATGCTCGTTTTACCCTATGATTTCCCAACCTGAGTCATGAACTGAGTCACTGCTGCAGCTCCTGCCCCCAGCAGGCTCTGATCCCGCTCCTCAGCCCCACTGCTCCTGCAGAGCTTCACCCTGGAGTCAAACTTCCACAGTAATTCCCTTTTTCTCCAGTGCCCCCATCCTCCTGTCTCTCCTGGCACGGTGTGGGGTCACTGGTGCTGGTGCCATCTGTGCCACCCCCATGGCTCAGCAGCCTTTGGGGACCAGCACCACACCCCAGGTCCTGCTGGAGCTGAGATATTCCAGCGGGGAGCTGGGATGCCAGAACAGCTGAGTTTGGATCTAGCCAGGGTTCATTTCCAAACCCCAGCCTTGACTTTTGCCACCAACCCCCCTCTGTCATCTCCATCTCCTAAAAACCTGTGGATGTTGGTGGGGCAGCCAAACAAAGGAGGGAAACAAAGACATCGCAGAGGAAATTAAAGGCATTTTCTGAGCTATTGAAAAAATACACAAAAATCTCTTCAGCACCAAGACAAAGCTCCTGAGTGATCCCAAAGCTCCTGCTCTGAGTGCAGGCAGCTCCCTCTGCCCTTCTGTCCAAACTGTCCCCCTCCACTGGCAGTTTGTGACACATTCTCAGGAAATGCTGGAGAAGCAAAGGAGCCCCCAGTGAAAATGCTGGGGTGGGGATGGAGCCTCCTCACACAGGGGCAGGAGGGTGAGGAGCTGCTCCCCAAGGCTGCACTGAGCCTCTCCTGCCACCTGTGATCCTGATTCTGTGAAATATTGACAATACACATGTAATAAGATAAATATATTTAGATAAAGAACCATATATAAAGTAATATGAACCAATACATTTTTATGTGCAGCAGATTTCTACATTTTTTTTAAAGTACAGCCAGGATTTCTGAGACACCTCAGCATCCCTCCTCATCCTCCCAGAGCAGGGGCAGTCCCAGGCCACCTGAGCTGATGCCTGGTGTGCTCCAAGGAGAAGGAACACCCTAACACGTGTGCAAACATAGACACTCACTGGGGCCTCTGCTGCAGATTCAACTTTGATTTTTACCTGTTTGCTTTAATCGAAAGGAAAAGGTCATTTCAGCACAACATTCAACAGAATTCACTGTCTATTCCTGGCTGGAGACGAAGCATCTCTCTTATCTGACATTTCCATGACAAATTTAAGTTCCTCAGATGCCTTTTGAGGATGGGAAGTGATTAACATCTACCAGAACTCTGAAACGGAATAAACTCTGCCTCTCACTGCTGCAGCCCCTCTGGCACAGCTTTAATGAGCTCCTCCTCAGGGGAGGGAGGGCAGAGCCCTTAACCCTGTGTGACATCTTGGGAGGGGGGCACAGGTCCCAGAACTTCCAGGGAATTCTCACTTGCATCTTGGAGAGCCTAAACTTAGCCAAGATCCTTCTTCCAGCACCTGAACACAGGATTGGGGCAATTATTTATATTAAATAACAATAGGGACATCAGTTCTTATTTATAGATATTATTATTTGATTATTCCTGCAGCTGGGCCAGGGAAAGGTTCTTCCCCCAGAGGTGCTGGCACTGCCCAGGTTCCCCAGGGAATGGGCACGGCCCCGAGGCTGCCAGAGCTCCAGGAGCCTTTGGACAGAGCTCCAGGGATGCCCAGGGGGGATTGCTGGGGGGTCTGGGCAGGGACAGGGGTGGGACTGGATCATCCTTGTGGATCCTTCCAGCTCAGGATATTCTGCGATTCCATGACTCCCCTACTTCTTATTCTCCCTGAACATTTCCTACATCCCCCTCCACCATCCTCGGCTTCTGTGAAATTCCTCTGAACATGGTCAGGGGGCTGAAAAGGCAAAGAGACACCAAGAAATAAAGTGACTCCACAGAACTCCATTTCCTTGGGAAACCAGCCTGGAAAGAGCAGGAAGCATTTTGGGAAGAGCTACTGCAGCCCCAAAGACCACGAGAGGCAGCAGAGCCCCCGTGTGCAGCAGGGAACTGGGAGAGGCTCCCAGCCAATCTTTGGGAGTATTCAGCAGCTTTGAACACACCTTGGAAAAACTGAAATCCTTTTGGAGTGACAAATGATCCGGCTGAGGGAGCAGCTCCGGAGCAGAGGCTGGGCTGGGAGCTGGGGTGAGCTGAGGATGCTCTGCCTGTCGGCCTGGCTGGTCTCCAGCCTGGATCCAGGGGCCCCAGAGTGAGGAGAAGTTCTTAGGGATGTCATGCTGAAGATTAAATTGTGCTGCTTGGGGAGGAGTTGTTCCTTTTCTCCATTATGCATACAAATGAAATTAGAGAATATGCTGGAAGGGACCCCAGGGATCACCAACGTACAAGGAGACAAAGAATGAGGGGACACTGAGCAATGACAGGTTCTTGTGGCTGGCCAGGAAAACGCTTCCAAGCCATGATTTGAGGTCCAAAATGCACTTCTGTCCAATTCCCTGCACTTTGCAGGAAAGATTCCAGTGTTCACATCATTTTCTGGGAGGAAAATCAGAAACTTTGGCTTTGTCTCATCTCATTTTGAGGAGGTTTCGGCCTTAATGGTTCAATGCTGCTTCTCCACAGCATCTCAATAGCACTGAGCTCCTGCTGTCACTGGGGCTTGCTCCTGGGGGCTTGTGGACCAGAAATATTTGGCTCCCAGGTTGGAATGGCAAATTCACAACAGACAGGTCCCCCAAAATGATGGATAAGGGTCAGTTCCCACAGAGAGACCTCTCCATCACCAAGGGGGCAGCGGAGGGGTGGGAATTCAATCCCTTGGCAGGTCCCTGGCAGGTCCCCACACTCAGTGCCCATAAATAACTGCACAGATCCCCTGCAAAACCCTCCCTGCGTCTCCTGGTGCAGCAGGTGGAGACTTTGCAGGTTTTCTGTGGTTCTGGGAAAAAATAGCACTGAGAGAGTTCCTGGAAATGCTGCTGGGAGCTGGCAAGGAGGAATACTGCCAGGAAAAGAGCTGGGAGGGGAAAGTCCCCCAGGCCCCCAGCACTGGGGCAGGACAAACCTAGTAGCATTATTTGAGTTGGCTGCAGGCAGAAGTCACTTGTCCTGTTACTTCTTTTTTCCCCACTTTTCCAGGGAATCAGAGGGTTTTTACTCCCACATCTGGATCTCTCCACCAAGGGGAGATTCAGAAAAGCTCATCAAGATTAATTTTTAAAAAGGATAAATGAAAGCACGTTGAGCAACCTATGTAGACACACTCATTTGGAATTAAGGGGTTCGTAATTAAGTTTTTCTTAATTCACTTTTGAAGTGACTTGAGCCAAATTGAATTAAGGCTACTTTAATTTTAAATGAAAGTATCCAGGCCTAGGTTTAATATAATTTAACTAATCCACTTGCAATTCACACCACTAGTTAATTTCGGATTAATTTCCCCATGTAAGCAAGCCCTTAAACAGACAGCAGGGACACAACTTTGTTTTCCGTTTTCCATCTAGAGAGGGAGCCACAGAACTTCTTTTTCCCATGAAAACTCCTGTTCTCTGTGCATTTAACCCTTTCCAGGCAGTTTAACCCCCTCCTGCAGGGCCCGGGGTGACACTGGGTGGGGTGTGCCAGGTGTGTGCTGTGACATCCTCAGCTGGAAGGAGACAGGGATGTGCCTCTGGTGGCTCTGCCAGGCCATCACTGGTGTCCATCTCCCAAACACCTTCCATCTCCCAGCATTTTCAAGCTGGTTTTCATGTAGGGTAAATAAAATTTGGCAACAGGGTCTGGGAAGGCACCATTGGCCTGGTTCAGGGGGCAGGATCCAGGCAGAGGTTTGGGTGGAGTAGATCCAAAAGGCCTTTGACAAACTCAGGAGAGGAGACAGGAGCCATCGCTGCATGGTGGGACTGGAACCACTCCAACCAACGAGCTCTGCTTTAATTAATGCCATTTAAAAAGCTCCAGAGGTCAGGTTCTGCTGCCTGAGCTGTGGCAGCAGTGTGGCAGGGTGCTGTTCCTCTGGGTTAATTAAAATAAGGGATCTCTTGGAGCTTCTGAGGATGAAAAGTCATGAACAGAGGAGCCAGCATGTGATCAGGGAGGTGTGGGGCTGGAAAGGACCTCAAGGGTTGGGGGCAGGAAATATTTGCAGTGGGCTCAGGGTCAGCCCAGCTCATGCAGGTGGCACAGACCCAGAATTGCTTCAGATCTGAGCTGTCCCAGCTCAGGGACTGCTCTGGCCAGGCCAAATCTCTGAAGGGTTTAAGTGACCCTTGTGGGGCACAGAACACCCTGAGGGCTTGAGATTCACCCAGAGCATCCCCTGCTCCCAGCAGGAATCACCAACAGGAGCTTCCACCACTGCACTCAGGGTGGGCACTGTGTGCACAGGGGCTGGGGAAAAGATGGTCCTAAAAAGAATCCTGGAATGGTTTGGGAAGGACCTTAAAGCCCATCCAGTGCCACCCCAGCCATGGGCAGGGACACCTCCCACTGTCCCAGGCTGCTCCAAGTGTCCAGCCTGGCCTTGGACACTGCCAGGGACACAGGGGCAGCCACAGCTGCTCTGGGTACCCTGTGCCAGGGCCTGCCCACCCTCCCAGGGAACAATTTCTCTGTAAATCAGTGTGGACAAACCCTTTCTTGGTTTCAAACCGTTCCCCCCTGTCCTGGCACAGGCCCTGCTGAAAGGTCTGGACTCATCTTTCTCACAACCCCACAGTTCTGAAGTCCTCTCTCAAAGCCACGTTGAGGCTCAGGCAGTTCAGCTTTGTCTCCTGACCCCAAGGGACTGCTGCATCCACACTTCTCTCGAAGCAGCTCCCCTCAAAGCACCCCCAGAGGCACGAGGGAGGTGCTGCCCTGCCCTGCCCTGCCCTGCCCAGCCTGAGGCACAGGGCAGAAGCTGCTCATCCTGACAGTGCATTTCTGGAGTAAGGAAACTCCAGCAGGAACAGACCTGGACTCTCAGTTTGCACCTCCTTCATCCAGCAGAGCCTCCCTGAGATGCAGAGGCTGCTCCTCTCCTCAGGCCCAACCGGAGCAGCTTCACTGGGAGATCCCGCCCAGCCCCGGGCGCCTCCACCCTTCCCGCAGCCCCTCGGATTCCCTAAATCCCGCTGCACTTCCCACAGGGCTTTTCCCTGGCAGAGCCTCGGGCGGGCCCTGCCTGCGGCCGCTCATGCCTTTGTTTCTCAGGCATCTGAGTTTTCCCAGCAAGGCCAGGGGAGACACATTTTGTCCAAATATCATTTAATCAAAAGAAAATCTCTTCTCATGGGAAAAGAAGGAGAAACACCCCTCTGTTGAGGTGGTTTCAAGCATCCCAATGATGGCTATCCCTGAGCTCCCAAAACCTGGCTCCCTGCCTTTCCCCGAGCAGAGGATGGGAAGGAACTCCTGCTGTCAGCATTTTACTTCATTTGTGACCCACCACCTCTTCTCAAATAAATTCCCACTGAATTATCTGAAGTGAGCAGGGAGCAAGGGGTGAGAGGAATTCAGGCTCGCAGGATAATACAGAAGTTATTTCAGCTGGAAGATGGAGTGCATTGCATGCATTTAAAAACCATTTAAAATGGGGAAAGAGCTGGTTGGAACTCAGTGGGAAGTTGATGACTGATTTGAATTTGTGCTCCAGAGGCTCTCTGGAAAATAAAAGTCCTCAGAGAAATCCCCTGGGATGTAGGGAATGATGTAAATCAGAGCCAAAGGGGGGTGGGACCCAGGGGTGGAGGATCCAGGTTCTGCCTGCTGGGACAGGAGGGGAATCTGTGGCTCCTGTCTCCCCTTGGCAACCCATCATCACCCCCAGCACCGTCCCAGGGGAGGAGTCCTGCAGGGATCTGTCCAGCTGAGGTGATACCAGGAAGGGATGCAGCATGTGGGAGCTGGAGCAGGGATTTGCTGCATTCCCAGCTTTGTTTGGGACCCAATCCCCTGATCCCAGCGTGGATCCTGCTGTATTGGCCTTGCTCCTGCCTCAGCATTGCCATCCTTGGCACAGGGGTGACAAATAACAAATGCCCGTTTCTGTGATGGGTGGGACGAGGCGCTGACAGTGGCCAGTACCCTTGAGGGTGCTCTCAGGGATCCCAGGTAATTTATTCCCTTGGTTTGTACTTTGTGCTTCCCCACCTGCTCACACACATTTATATTTTAGGGTTTTTTTATCTTAAAAGTCATTTCATTTTGCAGTGCATGTGAAATGAGTCCAGGACTTCAGGTGCATACCTCCTATTATTCGTAGAGTTTCAAAGTAAAGAAGTGTTTGTTACTATGATTCCATCTCCTGCGGGACACCTGCGGGGATTACACCCATTCCGAGACACATCCCCATTTCGTGAGGCCCTGAGTGTCTTCTCCACTTCCCAGTACACTCAGGATTAACATCCAGGCTGGAAAATGCTTTCTACTTCCACTGCAGTCTGTCATGTTTAATAAAAAAACCCAAACAAATAAAAAGTCTTCACCCGTTTTTCCCATTGGTACATTTTTTAGCATTTTTGGAAGACAGGTGAATATTTTGAGGGTGCCCTCAGAGGTCTCCAGGCTGCAGAAGGGCTGATCCAATCTGTGCACAACTTCCATCTCACGCTGTTCCCTGTAAACCACATCCCTGTGAACCTTTGACTCAGAAGAGCAGCCCTGAAATCTCCGCCATTCTCAGAAAAGTTGAAATCTGTGAGTATGTGCTGGAGTTCCCACCTGCAGGTTTTACAGACCCTCCAGTCTCACAAGGGCTGTCTAGGGGGCTTGGATGGTGGGACAAAACAAGGTTTGTAAATAGATAAAATGGGGAGAAAATGCAAACCCCAGCTGTTTCTTGGTTTGGAAAGGAAAAAACGCCTCCAGCTTCAGAGGCAGCAAAAAGTTTGCAGCATTTTATATGAGCCTGGATTCCCGTGTGGGATTTGGAGTGAATTTTACATCATGTTTGCCTGGAAATATTCCAGCCTGCAGCTGAAAATCAAACTCCGCAAAGGTACCAAACCTGGGTGACTTCAATCCCATCCAGGCTGAGGTGTCCCAGAGCTGCCGGAGAGAAGCAGCTCCGTTCTCAGGAATTGTAATCAGCACTGGGCATGGAGATCCTGGCAGGGATAAGGGAAGGTGATCAGCCCCCACACCTGGCCAAGCCCAGCCAAGCAGGAGGTGGCTGTGACAGACCCAAACCCCCACTGGCACCAGCAGAGACCTGGCCCAGCCCAGGAATGACCCAGACACGGCAGCGCTTCCACCAGGGATGGGAATGGCCTCTGAGCTTGTGCATTTGGAGGGGTTTTTGGTTGTTTGTTTTTTTTTTTTCCCTGCCTCCTAGGACGCAGAGATTATCTGGAGTGTGTTCCTGTGGCTCAGACAAAGCCATCAACATGCAGATTCCAGGGCAACAGGGTTTTATGCTGATTGCCAGCCCTATCCTCTGAGCAGATCCAGTGCAGGGCTGGATGCACCAGAATTTCCTAATGAGCAAACTTCAGCCCAGGATTGACAGCCCTGCTGGGAGGCCTCTGCTCATTGAGGGGAAGCTCAGGTTTAGAGGCACAGACTATTTTGTAATTCAGGTTTTAACTCAGACTTGCACAAGCAATCAAAGCACTGGTGATGCAAAACTTCTGTCAGAACCTCACATGGCCATGGTCTCTCCACATGAGGATTCCTGGTGAGTTTTTGGTGCCAGAGGGCAGGGCTGGATGGGAGATTGGGCAGGAATTGTTCCCTGGGAGGGTGGGCAGGGGCTGGGCTGGAATTCCCAGAGCAGCTGTGGCTGCCCCTGGATCCCTGGCAGTGCCCAAGGCCAGGCTGGACACTGGGGCTGGGAGCACCTGGGACAGTGGGAGGTGTCCCTGCCAGGGCAGGGGTGGGATGGGATGATCTTTAAGGTCCCTCCCAATCCCATCCTTTCTAAGATTCCACAATTCAAACAGCTTTGTGTGGTTCTTTTCTCCAGCAGCGGGCACAGCCAAAGGATTCAAAATGTCCTTGAGCTTCAGGAATAAAAGACAGAAGAATAAGGAGGGGAAAAAAAACCACCCAAACAACCTGAGCAGCATCTGGGAGAACATCACCAGGTGGTTAAAAAAACTGGAGGGAGCCTCAATGCAGCTTTTTGTTAAAGCAGCAGTGCTGAGCTGACCTTGCCTGATCCAGGTGAGGCAGCAAAGCAGGGATGGAAACATGGAGAGATGGAAATGTGGAAGTATGGGAAGGTGGACATGTGGAAGGATGGAAATGTGGAAGGATGGAAAGATGGAAAGGTGAAAAGGTGGAAAGATGGAAAGAATCATGGAAAGATGGAAAGATATGCAGGCTCGTGCTCCAGCACTCCCCGCCCGGAATTCAAATGACAGCATTAGTATTCAGGATCTTTGCATGTGTTTAAATGTGGATTAAAAATGCATTAATTGGTCTCATTTTAACAAGCTCTTCTCTTTGTATATCAAATATTTGAAAGATTCAGTATTATCACCTCTTGTCTGGGCTGGAATTGAAGAGGAGAAAGGAAATGTCATTGAGGACTTAAGGAGTCTCCTCCTGTTTGCTCAGCACCGGGCGCTCGGATCCAAAGCTCGGGGGAAATGACTTTGCTGAGTCCATGAACAACATCCAAAGGCAGCACAGCCTGGCACACAGCACTGCCATCCTGGCAGGAGTAGCTTTGGGCAAGGAAAGTCCCTTTCCAAGAGGTGCTGCCTCGGTGGAGCTGCTGGAGCAGCTGGTACCGTCTCACCTGGCACTGGCACTTGCTGGCTGTGTCTGCTCAGGTGTTGGAGCAGGGCTGGAAGAACACCTCGGCAGTGGGAATTCACCCCCTGTGCCCTGACTCTCCATCCCTTGGCCAAAGTCTCTCTCCAAGCCCCTCAGTGATTGCCTCAGTGTACCACAGGTTCACTTTTGACAGCTCCCTACACAAATTGATTCGAAAGTGGATTTGCACCCCTTCCTCTGCCCTCCTGACTGCTCAGGTGGGCCCGTGCGCAGGCACAGGTTGTTTATTTGAGGCACCACTTCATCCCCGGGGCTTTGCAGCCTGATTCCCTGTGCCTGCAGTATTTTTGGCCTGAGGAATTTGCAGCACACGTGGGAGAAGGGGGAAGGGAGAAAACAAAGTGGATGCAGTCCCAGCAGGAGCGTTTGGCCGCGTGGGAAGTGCCACCTGCCAGCTGAAGTGGCGATGCCACCGCGCGTGCTGCGGCACGGGAAGCTCCAAACCAGGGCTCACCGGGGAGAGGGGGCTGGAGAAACAAATCCATTCCCGGGATGCAGCTCGGGGTGCACACGGCTGGGAATGGAGCTGACAGCTCCTGATCCCTGCCTAGCTCCCTCCTCCAGGGCAGGAGAAAATCCACAGGAAAATCGGCAGGTGTGGGGAAAGCAGCGGCAGCCCTGAAATCCAAGCTAGTCCCAGACTGCGCCCTACGCCGAGCAGGATTGTTAATGGAGAAATGAGTGTGCCTGGGAGTCATTTGCCAAAAAAAATTCTCTTCATAACATGTTGATTCATCAAAGCCAGAATATTTCATAAGAAAGGACCAATTTCAGTAGATTTTACATTTGGGGGAAAATGAAGAAAAGTTTTCAGAATCATCCGCAGGTCACCGTGACTCCCACAGTGTGGGAAATGGAACTATTCTATTTTGCTTCGAATTTGCTCTTTGCTTTGAAATAGAAGTTCAGCTACAGGACAAAAAGACTGAAATGGAAATGAAACCTTTGGAAATTGCCAAACTGAAATGTTTCTGTGAAACCAGACAGGGCTTTTTTTTTTTTTTTAATTACTTGGTCAGAGTCTTCATTTTTTGAGCCTTATTTTAGATATTCAGCTTTTGCAGGGCAGAACAGGAGAAAAACATCTATAATGTCCTGAAAACTTTCAGTCGACAAGGCAAAGGTTGTGTGACAGCAGCAGAGTGTGCAGAAGGAGCTTTCTCTGTTCCAAACTGTGAGACCATCCCTCTCCACCAGCTGCCTCCCTCTTCCTGACGAGTGATTATCCTGTATTTAAAGCCCTGTCCCTGACCTTGCAGGAGGGGAAGGCATCCCTCAGGTTTTTTACCCTTTTCTTAATTAAGAAGCTGTATTAAATATTCAGAAATTCTGCTCAGTGACTTTCCTGGGAAGCACAAGGACATCCTGGAGAGACAAATCACTTTCTCATTAACACCTGCCCAGGCCTCCTCTGTCGTTCCATGTTCCTCAGTCCTGGCTCTGCTCCTCCAGGGTCTCAGAACTGCTGGAGAGGGGATGGAGCTTTTCCTGAGCTGGGAATCCAGCAAAGGCTTTCACTGCCTTTGGCTCAGCTCAAAGTTTGGCTCTTTGGGAGCAAAGGGAGCAGGTACAAAGCTGTGGGGAGGACGCTGCTGTTCCAGGCACCTCCAAGTGCTGCTGACTCTGTCCGTGCATCCAGGAATGGCTTTGTGCAGGGGAGGGCCATGGAAACCAGGAGGAGCTCAGAAATGCCAGCCTGAACAGCAGCAGCGTGGCAGACATCCCACAGACTGCCTGTGGGTGACAGCCAGCACGTCCCTGAGCCTGTCACCTGTCACCAGGGCCTCACAGCCCCTCGGGATGGGGATCCCTGCTGCCCATGGCACAGCTCCTGCTCGGGATGGATCCAACTGTCCCGTCCCTTTTGTTTCCCTGCTTTGTTTTCTGGTTTGACCTGTCAGTTCTCCAATTCCAAAGGAAGAGCCCTCAATCCAGCCTGGCCTCCCACATTTAACCACTGATGAGAAGCACAGGGCCACTGCAGAGGTGCTGAAAGACAGGGATTTGTTCGCTCTTTGCTCATTTGAGGGGGGAATGTTGGATCCCAGAGGTGAGAGGTGTTAAAGTTGTTGTCAGGGTGGAATGTTGTTTTCCTTTTCATCAAAAAGAACCTCCTAGGTCTGATTTTCCTGGATAGATGAAGCAAGCACACACCCCAATATCTCCTGCTTCTCCCAGCATTCCCAGGCAAGGGAAAATCCAGGAATCACCACCACTCCCCAGGGTATAGCCTGAGTTTTGCACAACATTTTGAGCATTTCCATGTCCAGGGAGGCAGCCAAGCAGTCCTGGCTCCTGCAGCCCTGTTGGTTGTTCTGCTGCAGAGCTGGGATTGATGGAGCTCTGCATCCCGTCCTTTCCAGGGCCAGGAGCACCGGGAGCAGCCCAGCCCAGGCCAGGAACCATCCTGCTCCATCTGTGTCTGGTTATTCCTCCATACTGAGCCCAAACAAAGCCTTGCTGGGCTCCAGAATGCCCTGGGACAGAGGCAGAGGTAGCTGGTGGCGCAGGAGATGAGGATCAAAGCTCTGCAGGGATGTCTGGAGGCTGTTCCTGGGCTTTTAATTGCCAGGTAAGAAAGAGGGAGGGGGGGAAAGGTGTGTGGTGTGGTGAATAAATATTCCTGGTGGTTTGCAGGAGGAATCCAGGTGTTTGGAGCTCAGGAAACGCAGCCTGGGAAAGGTTCACTGGAGCCTGGTTGGGAACAGCAGCTCCATAAGGAGGTTAATGGTGCAGTGAGGGAACTTCATTTGGGGGTCTTTATACTCTGCAGCTGAAGTGATGCATGTAACAGCAACAGCTCTGGGGCAGGTGTGCAGCCACCAGGAAAGGCTGATGATTGAAAGGTTTCCTCTTTGCTGGGGAGAAAAAGCTGGGTTTGAATCCTTCCAGAACAGCAGCTCAGTGGAAGGAAATGTTACAGTGAGAGTCCAAAAGTGAGGAGCAGCTGGGGGAACTGGGGTTGTTCAGCCTGAAGAAATGGGGCGTCAGGAAGACCTGTGAGGTCGTACAGGTGTCCCTTGTCCCTAGTGAGGGGCAAGACTCCCCTTTAAAGGCAGTTCTTACTTTTCCCTGGCAGGTGGGGCAGTGCTTGGACACCTCAGGTGGTTGTTGTGTGCAGGTCTGGCCACTCAGGGTCTCACACCAAGCCCAGGGCTCCGATGGCCTTTTCTGGGCAGGGCTAAAACCCTCCGGGCCCTTCTCTGCATGGTGAGAGGGTCTGGGGCCCAAACACGAGCCTCATCCCCAGTACTGGAGGACAGGGACTCATGGCTTCATTATCCCAGTGCTCAGCTAACAAGCCTGGCCATCCTGGAGCTGCCCACGGCATCCTCCTCCCGTGGGAATTCATCTTCTGCCCCAAATGCTCCGTGTGGAACTCAGACCTGGGGGTTGTGTTTGTGCTGCCCCCATCCTGCTCCCAGCCCCTTCTCCCCACGTCAGGAGCTGGGCTTGGGGCTGGCTCCCTGCTCCAGGCTGGGGCAGAGCGGGGAAGGCAGCGATAGCATCTGCTGAGCAGCAGGCAGGGAGCTGCAGGGTTATTGTTTGCTAATAGATTGCTTTTGAAAAGCTGCTCAGATGGGACCAGGCGAGCTGCAGAGGTAATTAAAACTCTGCCTATGCAAAAGGCAGGATCTGATTATTTCCCTTCCCGAGCAGGCAGATTAAACCAGGAGGGTTTAGTGCACCACTTCTAAGAGCGAGGGGTTGCTTTGAATGAAGTTCATAATATGGAATATAACAAATAAAACTCTTCTGTTTCTTTTCTTATTTAAATAAAAAAGGACAAAAACCACACAAGAACAACAACAAAAAACCCAAATTCAACACACCCACAACTTTATTTTTCAACCATCTTCCCCCTTGATTATTCCTTGGATTTAAACCGTTCCTATAAAGCAGAACCCAGGTGAACCTATGAAGGACTATGGTTCCAAAGCTCATTTTTTATCTTTTAAGGCTCTTTGCTCTCATCCTAGAAGGCTTTTCTGTGCCATCCTACCTGAAATAGGAGGGTGGGTTGGTAAAGAGCCTCAGAAATAGCAGCAAAGTCTCCCTGTCACCTCCCCTTAACGAAAGGAATGGCTTTAAATCCATTAAAGGTATTCAAGATATTTTAGAACTAGGCTGATGTCTGTAATCTCAGATGTCTGTAATCTCAGCCTGCCTGACAGGCTGTGGTGCTGCCTGTGGGATTTGGTCTCTGCACCACTCTGGGCAGGGTTGGATCAGGTATCTGGAAGGAATTCCTCCCTGGGAGGCCCTGACACAGGGTGCCCAGAGCAGCTGTGGCTGCCCCTGGATCCCTGGAAGTGTCCAAAGCCAGGTTAGACTGGGCTTGGAGCAGCCTGGGACAGTGGGAAGTGTCCCTGCCAGGGCAGGGGGGAGGAATTTGAGGATCTGTAATGTCCCTTCCACCCCAAACTATTGTGGGATTCCCTGACCTGCAGTTTCCACTGCCTTGACCTAGAGATGCAAGCCCAGCTGTGCTCAGGAAGAGTCACCCCCCAAACCCACCCTTAGTTGGGGGCAGCAGCATTTTGCAAGCTCTGTGCCAGCTCTGCACAGGCTAAACTGTGTCCTGCAGGTCTCCTCCCCACGGAGGAGAATCCTTCAGGGCTGCTCCTGCCCTGGGGCTGCTGTGTCCCTGTGTCCCAGTGCCTCTCTGCAGTAAATGATGGTCACTGTGGGGAACAGAGCCAGCTCGGAGGGATGGCTGTGGGCAGCTGGGCTGCTGGCATGACCCAGAGAAATGTGGGCAGTTGGAGAGGAAAAAAATAAAAGAAAAAGGAAAAAATTAGTAGTTGGAGCTGTTTTCCTGGTGCATTGGAGAGGGGAGGCTTTGCCTGCCCTGGGCAGAGCTGCCAGCTGAGTTTCTGCCCAAACAAAACAGGCTGTGTTGGATTTAGACTGCCCTGGAGAGCTGGGGACAGATCCCATCTCCTGTGCAGTGAAACGTGCCAGCAGTGCTGGTTTGCAGCTGAAAAACTGAAGAAAGGAGGAAAGAAGGATCGTGATGCAGGGATGTGGCAGTGCCCTCGTGACTGCGGTCCCCACCTTGCTGCCAAGGTCACTGGGGCTGTGCATCTCAGGCAGCTGGGTCTCACCTATTGCCAGGTGGCTGAGAGAGAGATGAGAGATGTATAAATATATATCCAACACAGCCATCTGGGTCACACGGGGTCATGAGGGCTCAGTGCTATTCCTATAAAAAGATCTCAGTATCTGCCTGCAGAAAAGGACCAAAGGTTGCCCCTCCTGGCATCAGAAACCTTTTTCAGCCACCTTCACCTGAGTGTGTCCCCTCCAAGCTGCTCAGTGCAGATCAGGAGTCCTGGATCAGGAATCAGCCCCGCAAATCCTGGCCCAGGGTGAGCTCTGCTGCACAGATCCCTCAGGCAGGGCTGAAGGAGGTGACTCCACGCAGAAATTGCAGGACCAAGTCACAGGGCCATGGACCATAACAGATGGAAGTGGCTGATCAGGGAGTCCTTTCTGAAGTAAAACTTGCCCAGCCTGAGTAAAACACTCCTGTTCAGCCTGAGTGAAACACTCCTGTTCAGCCTTAGTAAAACACTCCTGTTCAGCCTGAGTGAAACACTCCTGTTCAGCCTTAGTAAAGCACTCACACATTTTGGGAGTGCTCAGATCTTCCTGTGTGCCCTCAAACCCAGCACGTGTCTGCAGACATCCACACATTTTATTGCTGATAGGAAATGAAACCCCCGATTAAAAGACATTACCAAAGATTAAAAGCAACACTGAATCTAATTTCAATTGTTTGTGGCAGGAACCCAATTTTCAAATTATAATGGCAATAATTAAAAAGTCCCTTATCAACAGAGACAAAAGTGCTGCCTGTTGGCAGGTGGAGCTGAGGAACGGGGCGAGCTCAGGCTCCTTAGAGCTGAAATCAATTTTCAGACAAAGTTCAAACAAGCCCCAGAACAATTCTGCTTTTGTTGTGCTTTTTCCAGGCAGGGAGGAAGATCCTTCCTCTGTGCATGTACACGGGTTTTTCTCCTATTTTTCCTCTCTCCGTTATCCACAAGGTCACATTATCTGGAACAAAACCTCATGTAAACAAAACTATTCTGTTGTAGAAATGAGGTTTGGGGAAAGTTCAAAAACAACTCAGACCTTCAGTTTGGGCTTTACTTGTAATTATGGATTATCCTATTTAGAATTAACAAATGCACCTGCCCAGCCTTTGAAGAGCTGGCCAAGGAGGGCTCTCAGAGCTCTCTGTGCTGAGACTCCTGGATTCCACCATCATCCCTCTTGTGCAATGGGGTGTTCACGAGCACAAATTAGGTCTAATTAAAAAATGTCTGGATGGACATCTGGAAAATGAACTTTATTTTGCCCTGAGAAGTCCCAGGTTTCTGGACAGACACTTTCCAAAGGTAACAGAGTGCAGAATTTGGGATTCAGGCTTTTATCTCATGGAATAGAAATCCGTTGTCTGGTCCCCTCTCTTCCCCCTCCCAAGCCACCCAGTGTCAGCCTCAGGAAGAGTCACGGGACTTTCAGAAGTCTCGTTCCTCACTTCAGTAATTCCTAGGGGATGGAAGGAGGAGGATGGAGCAGAGCTTTGCCTTCTGCAGGATGCCCAGTCCAGTCCCCAGGGAAACTCTCCCTTGTCACCCGCGGTCCAAGCACTGGCCCCGAGGTGTTTGTGAGGAGATGACACTTCCCGGTGCTCAGCAAACCCATTGGCGCTCCTTTAGCAGTGTTAATTGTCCCTAATTCCTACAGGCAGTCCCTAGGCAGGGGAAAGTCTTTCCAAATGTCTTCATTGTTATTTGATTGCAGAGTTCAGGATGAGCTGATTTCACTTTGAGCTCTCTAACTTGAAGGCCTGGCATTTCTCACATTTCTGGTCCTGCAGTGAATGAATCCTTCCCCCAGTGAATGTTTGCACTCCCAGTCCTATGCTGGGCAAGCTGGAACACCTTTCACTGTCACTTTAAGCTCTTTCTGCCATCAGAGTGGCTCATGAAAACCCTGCAGAAAGGATCTCATTCCACATTTAACTGTGTTTGGGTAGCTGCTCTAAACACACATCACTTTCACCCTGGCTGCATTCTCCATGAACAGGATTTTTCCTCCTGGGAGGAGCCATTATTCATCATGTACTGGTCAAGGCTGATTTTACTTATCAGCACAAGAGTGTGAAGACAGAAAACTGTGACACCTTTGTTGTATCCCTTCTGCTCTGGAGAAAAGTCAGGGGAGGAAAAGGGTGGGGCAGAAACATTGTTGGGTTAAAGGGGACTTGTTTTCCTGGGGTTTTGCTGTTGGCTTTTCTTCCCATGGATAACAATTGTGGAGATGACAGGACAGATCTCAGCCACAGCTTTTCATCCACTGGGATCCACCTGGAGCCAAAACTTGTGCAGTGCCTGAGGGCACAGCAACAGGGAGGAGCCACGGGAGCAGAGAGGGCTGGAAGCAGCAGGGTTTCCCTGAATGTGTTGCTGCTGGCACTTTTGAATTCAAGTTTCCCCAGACCTCTCAGTGCTGCCAAAACCAAGGCCCAGGGTAACAGTGGGGTTTTGAAGCAGAACTTTTACCTTTAGAGAGGAGGGAGGTTTCCATTCATGAGGAAGAGCTCTTGTACCAGTCAGTGATTTTGAGGGGTCCCTGGCAGCAGAGTCTGCTCACCTCTGCACCCAGGAGAGGCTGTTCCTCTCTATTTAAGGAAGAGCTGATGGATGTGCAGAGCTGGCAGCAGCACATTCCCAGCTGGGCGATGCTCCAGGACCACCATAAACCCCTGTGGCCTCTCTTGACAGAGCCCTGGGCCACCACAGCCTTAATGCCAGCTCTGGAATGTCCCTGCCCCTGTCAGCAGCCCCTCGGGGGGGCCCTGTGGCTCCAGCACCCCCTGTCCCCTGGAGCCAAGCAGGGCCCAGGGTCTGGTGGGAGCAGAGGATGGGGCAGAGCTCAGGGCGACCTCAATTTCTCAGCTCTGATGCTTCAATTATTTCTGCAAGAAAAAGAATCTTTATTATTTAATAATGGCTGAGGCCCTCCAAATTATTCATCAGCTCAGGAAGGGAGCTGGTGAAATGCTCGGGAAGGACGTGATGGGTGGAGGGGGGTCACTTGGTGTCTGGGGACCTTCAGCTGCTTCACCTCATTCCCTTCCCAGCACAAGCTGAACTCCTCCTTCTGGGGGTCTTGTCCAGCCATAGAATCAGGAATAGTTTGGATGAGAAGGGACCTTAAAGATCATCTCATTCCATATTCTGCCATGGCAGGGACGTCTTCTACTGTCCCAGCCCCAATGTCCAGGCTCGCCTTGGGCACTTCCAGGGATCCAGAGGCAGCCACATCTGCTCTGGGAATTCCATCCCAGCCCCTTACAGCTAGGAATTCTTTCCCAATATCTCACCTAAATTTCCCCACTTTTAGTTTGACCCCATTCCTCCTCATCCTGTCACTCCAGTTCCTGATGAACAGTTCCTCTTTGGCCTCCCTGGAGCTCCTTCAGATCCTGGAAGGGGCTCTGAGGTCTCCACACAACCTTCTCTTCTCCAGGCTTTCCCAGCCTCATCTGAGCAACTTGGAGAGAGATTTTATTTCACCTTGGATTTGAGCCAGGAGTGATCCCCCAGGTGGGAACAGAACCTGCCCCTGTCCATGAGTGATCCCAGGTCCCTGTGGGTGCTTTGGGGGATGCACTGCTGGCTCTGTTCTGCTGCAAGTGTCCCCTGCCCACACGTTGGAAATAATATTTTTCCACTGGAGCAAGAAGTTGAACATGTAAAATGCTGGAAGGGGTTTTGTGGAAGTGTTGTACCTTTGTGTTTGAAAAGAAAAAGCATCCTTGCTTGCATATTTAATTGCCAAATTATCATATAAATGTCACATTACTTAGGATGCCAGAACTCACTGATATTTTAAATGCTTCCATGTTTTAATTCCTTGCCAGTCAACCCTTGCAAACCTAATTACAAAGGGAAAATCACTGATGGCATTTTGTTCACCATGTTTGGAGCTGAATTGAGTTTCCTGAGAGTCAAGAGAAATTTTTCGGCTTATTTTATTTTCTCTTTCTTGGTAGTGACAGCAGCTCTTCCTCCTGCTCCTCGTGGGATAAGATGGATTACTGTCAGGAAAGCCATGGAGCAGCCAGAACAGGCCTGTGTATTCGGGTTAGCTCTGCAAAACAACCCAAAAATAAACAGAGGAGCCCATGCAGAGATGGAAACCTTGGGGAGGCTTCATTCAGAGCAGCTTTCCATATTTCCTTCCATCTCATTGTGAAAGCAGCTGTCTGAAAAGGATCAAAGCCAAAGGGGAATCTTCCTGTGATGGCACAGGGTGGGTTCTGACGTTTCCAGTGCTTTGGGAAGGGCTCTCTTCAGAGTCAGTCTGATATTTGTGTTTCTGTAACACGTCCTCACAACTGAGGGCACCCAGGGCTGGGGGCTGGGGCCAGGCTCTGTGCCCCCCCGTCCAGCACTGCCCTGGAGGCAATTCCAGCAGCTGGCTGCCCCTGATCCATGGGAATCCTCTGAGACCCATCCTCAGAGGTGATGGAAACAGCTGTGCTCCCTCAGCTCAGCCCAGGGTCCCTCGTGAAAATAAGCCTGGAGCCTCTTCCATGGGAATCAATGGCTCGGGCAATGGCAAAGGGGACACAAAATCCTTCTGTGCTGAGGGAGCACAGCTGGCTCTGGCCAGGCCTGCTGCAAGGGACAGCCTGGAACCCTGGGCATGGTCTGTGCCACACCCGGGGTGACAGCTCCGTGTCACAGCCCTGGGGGATGGTCTGTGCCACAGCCGGGGTGACAGCTCCGTGTCACAGCCCTGGGGGATGGTCTGTGCCACACCCGGGGTGACAGCTCCGTGTCACAGCCCCGGGGGATGGTCTGTGCCACACCCGGGGTGACAGCTCCGTGTCACAGCCCCGGGGGATGGTCTGTGCCACACCCCTGGGTGACAGCTCCGTGTCACAGCCCCGAGGGATGGTCTGTGCCACACCCGGGGTGACAGCTCCCTGTCACAGCCCTGCTGCCTCCGGAGCAGCAGATTTGTCACCAGTTCAGCATCGTGTCCCATCGTGTTCCAGCACAGCCCAACCTCCTGCTTGCCACGCAATGGAGAGAGGCTGAGCAGGGGCTGCTTTCCCAAAAATCCCAAAATTAATTTGGCAGGGCTGAGATCACCCCTGGAGCTGTGGGGGATGAGAACCAGCAGGAGATGGTGCCTGGGGACTTCCCAGGATGCTCCAGGGCTTGCCCTCAACTTCAATCTGAATTTTCCCTGTTGAAAGCAGAGACTTGTTCTCCTCAGGTTCTTCCAGAGCACCTCTCACCTTTGGGACTGGAGCTCACACATTCCAACCCCTTGGAACAGCACAGCTCTTGCTGCCAGCCCTTCCCTTCCTTGGCTTTTCTGGTTGCAAGGTGGTAGCAGAGCACTGCCTGATCTCCCCGGGTTCTGCTCTCTTTTTCAGCCTGAAGTGGAGGAAACAAACTCATCTCTGCTAATGCAGACATTTAGGGCTCCCCAGCCAAGGTTAATAATCCAGTGACATCTGAATTGCATGTACTGTAAATAATCAGCACCTTTCCCAAAAGCTGCTGCAGGGTTTGGAACAGACAGATTACAGAGCGGGGAGGGAAGTGGCCCTATGGATGCTGTCGGTGCTAAAAGAGGAAATTTCACACAGGACTGGGGTCATGCTCTGATGTGCAAAACAGTGTCAGTGTAAAATGTGTGGGTGCAATGCAAAGGTTGGGGGGAAAAGGCCTTATTGCCACTTTATTTTCCTCCTTCTGGAAGATCTTTTCTCCCACCTTCTTAAAGAACAAAACTAGTGCAGAGTGCTGACACATTCCCAGCTGGTTCTTCTTCGGTCTGTCCCAAGCTCTGGATGTGCAGAGGTGGGCTGGATCTCAGATTTCTCAGGACTTCTGGACACCTTGGTCAAGGCTCTTCTTTGTTTGGGATTGTTTGGCTTTGGTGGTGTGGGATTTTTGGGGTTTCATCATTTGGTTTGGTGCTTTATGGTGTGGGGTTTTGGGGTCTGGATTGTTTTGGTTTGGTGTGACAGGAGGGAGGGATCAGAGCTTGTGTGCTTGTGCTCATCCTGCAAGGACAAGCTTGGAAAAAAACTAAAACTGACTGTCAGTAGCACTGGGAAGAGAAGGAGCCTCCCATTCCACCCCGGTGTCCTCAGAGCTGAGCTCAGTGTGCAGACCCAGCACAGGCTGGTGCCGTGGGGCTGTGCAGCTGCTCCTCTGCATGTCCAGAGTGCCTGAGCCAGAACGTGGCTCATTATTGCACAATTATCAGCATTGTGGAAACACCATCAGAAAAATGCTGCATTATTATATTTTTTCCCCCTCTTCTGAGCAGAATGTGGGGTGTTCCTCCAAAAGAGGAGTTTGTGTTCACTTAGAATCCCAGAATGTCCTGAGCTGGAAGGGATCCCCAGGAACACCCAGTCCAACAGACCCTCCAACAATCCCAGCTTGTGCCTGGGAGTGCTGTCCAAAGGCTCCTGGAGCTCTGGCAGCCTCAGGGCCGTGCCCATTCCCTGGGGAGCCTGGGCAGTGCCAGCACCTCTGGGGGAAGAACCTTTCCCTGCCCTGGCCCAGCTCCAGCCCTGCCCTGGGTGCTGTCCCTGGCCCAGAGGTCGGTGCTGGCTCTGGGCTGGCCCCGTTGCATCCCACCTCTCCATGGGATGATCCTGCTCCCTTTCAGGCAGGGATCAGCTCCCAAACAGGAGCTGCCTGGGCAGCCCAGCCATTCCCAGCACAGCAAACAGAGATGCATTGGCTGCCCTCAGGATTTGTTCTGGATTAGGGATGTGATGGAGCCCTGACATTTCAACCAGGAACTGAGACATTTTAAGTTGTGTGCAGGGAAAATTAAGGTCTTTGCACTTTCCAGCAAGGATATTGCAAGGAGTGGGAAGCCAGGCAAGATTCATTACGGTCCCAAAGTGCAAAATTTCACACTTCCATCTGCAGTTTCCTTTTTTCACTGTCTGTTATTCTGAAATGTTTGTGTGAAATACAGGGAAGCGAGGAGCAGGAGAGCTGCAGGGATAAAGCTGGCAAACATGCACACCTCTTACATGGGGCTTTTGTGTTCCTTTCCAACCCCACTGGACACACTGGAGTTCCACAGGCTAGGGAGAGTAGTGAGCCCCAGTCCAGCACAGCTTCTGTAGGGGAACAAAGGAATGCTCCAACGAGCCACAGAACCTTAGAGAAGGCCAGAAACTGAGCTGGACAGGACATAAAACCAGAACAGTTTCGCTGCTGCCTATTTCTGTTCTCATTATTGCTGTATAAGCCTCTTAATTATGGGAGGACAATTATTACAAGCCTTTTGGTGTGATTCTATGTTTGGAGCTGTTTGTACACAGGGAGGTGCATAACAAGCAGCCTGAAATGATCCATTCCGTGTAACTCAGCCAGGTTTTCCTCCTGGGTGACACAGATGGAATGACCCTCTGGAGTCCTTTCCTGCTGCTCCCGGAGCTTCCTCTGTGCCTGTGGCTTTGCAGTCTCATGGCCAAGTGATCTTTTCACCTCTGTGTGAAGGGATCTTGTGTGGAAACCTGGGAATTGTGTGGACACCTGGCATTTGTGTGGAGCAGGGCTGGGTGGGAGAGCAGAGCCCCTGCCCAAGTGGGAGCCAGCTGGGGAGGCAGAGCAGGCACTGTGTCCGGGGAAAGCCAGGCTGGATGGAGCCTGGGCCAGCCTGGAGGCAGGAGCAGCCCAGACAAGAGCTGCAAGGAGAATGGGAGTTTGATTTCTGCCAGGCAGGGAGCTGTGCAGGGCTGGCACCCCGCTGATAAGCTGGCTGGATGGCCGCAGGCAGGAGTGACCCGTCCCCGCGCCCCTGCCTCCCGGGAAAAGCTGCCTGCCCCCGGTTTTATGGCTTGGGGCTGTCAGGTGCCAACGGGAAAGCTGTGATGGATTCATTCTTCTCCCTTATCCAGAGGCTGCACTGCACTTTCTGCAAATACCAACGTCTTGGAACACCACGGAGACAGCAGAGAGAGAGCCCCGATAAATCACCGGGGCTGGGAGCCTTTATTGCCACTGACAACAGCGCCTGCCAGGGCTTTGTCTTCTTCCTGCTGCTCAACTCCCTTCTTTTGCTTTCTGCTCACCTTCCATGTGCCCTGTTCCCACTCTTAGCTGTTTGTTATTGCCATTAACAATTATTAATTTGGGTCAGAATCCACTCGAACTTGGTGCCACAAAAACTCAGAGTTTCATCTGTGTTTCCTCCTTCTTCCTTCCCTCTTGCCTTCCTTCCCCAAATTCCCTCTCAGGGTCCTGCCCCACCTCGAGGTGCCTTGTCCTGAGCCCAAGGGCTGCCTGGATGTGCCCATCCATGGGAGATGCCATCACCTGGGGCCATGGCAGAGGCTTGATTTGGGAATGGGGCTGCTCAGGGCTGGATCTGGGCAGCAGGAGAGGGTCAAGGGTTTTACAAGTGCCAGACGAGGCCAGCTCAGCACTCAGTTGTGCAGAACAGTCTGCAGGAGCTCCAGGTCATCCTGAGCATTTTCTGAGTCTTAAAAATTTCAAGTAAGCACAGGACTGAAAGAGAAAATGCTTTCCCAAAAATAGTTCTGAAAGCTGTGATGGTGGGAGTCCTTCAGCACTGCCAGGAACCAGGGAGGGAGTTCAGCCAGCCTGGGGTGGTGATTGTTCCTGGATGAAGCAGCCTGGGCCTCCAGGGAATGCTGAGACCCAGCAGGAACTGAAAGCCCAGGAGCTGCTGTCTCTGCACCACAGGGAAGGAAAAGGAACAGCTCCAAAAGCCCCTGAGCCACTGCTGGGAACACTGAGCTGCCTTTGCAAGGCTGTCAGCTGTTAAACAGCTGGGGATGGGGTCAGCTCCTCCAGAGCTGGATCCAGACCAAAAATCCGATTTGAACTGATTTATTTGGAAGCCTTTGTTTCACTGGGGGAGATGTGTGGGTCAGTGTTTTGGGGAGCACACAAATCACCCAGAGCTGTGGTGGTGCTTTGATCCTGGAGGAGGGCTGGAAGCACATTAAACAAATGGGGGTTGTAATATCAGATACCTGTAAAAAAAAAGTGAAAAGGACCTGATTCTACCAAAGGCTGGGGCCATAATCTGCTTTCCTTGCTGGGTTTCCAGAGCACCGAGGTCTTGCTGTCGCTGGGGTTTTGTTACAGACAAAAGCCCTGATGAAATCTCACACTGCTTTGCTGAAATGTTATCCCTGCCTAAGGCAGAGGAGATTTGCTTTTCCTGGGGCCCAGCTCTGTAGTAATGCACCCCCCACTCCCGAGTGAGCATTCTCTGTATTAGGAAAGGGATTTGGTTTACTTCTTGACTTTTTTGGAAGTTTAACTGGAAGGTTCTGTGCCTTTCTCTTTGTAACTGGCTCAGTGCCAGCACAGAGGCATTGATTGGGCTTGAAAAGTGTAGCTCAAAGCCTGTTGCTGATTTTACTGGGCCAGGGACCAAACAGACCACCTGAACCATGGAGTACTAAGGAAGGAGCACAAAGGAACTTGCGGGCTTTTTGGAGTGTTTGTAGCAGGGTGTCAGTGGTCTCTCAGACACCTGTGCTCGGCTTATATCTTTTGTTTCTGTAACATTTGTTATTTTTCATTTATTAAAGCTTTTACTTTACAAAACATCTCTGAAGAGCAGTCTCGCCAGGATTATTACTAGCCGTTCTGAAGGGCTGGACCCTCAGAGATTGATACATTTACACGGGGCTCATAAGACTCTGGCCCTGTGTCAAACTGTATCACAGCTCCACAGAGTCTCCAGTGGAAATGGAGAAGCCCCTGGAACATAAGGACTGTTCTTGCCTTCCCAAAGCAGCCGCTGAACAACGAGCCCGAGGCTGAAGCCAGGAGGGGTTTGGTGGCATTTGTTCCTCTGAAGGCTTTTGGGGTGGTTTGGCATCCCAGGGTAGGGGAAGGAGCTGTTCCCACATCCAAGCCCGCTGCTGGCTGCTTTGGGTCCATCCCTTTGGCTCCCTGGATCTGCCCCTTATAAAGCCCAAGGGGCTCCAAAGCAGTTTTGAGATCTTGCAGGCAGGATCTGTGAGTGGGAAGTATTTTTTATTTGCGTTGATTACAAGAACTTTGCATTTCCTCA
Source organism: Hylia prasina (assembly GCA_013397195.1). Taxonomy (NCBI): domain Eukaryota; kingdom Metazoa; phylum Chordata; class Aves; order Passeriformes; family Sylviidae; genus Hylia; species Hylia prasina. Next base: position 483,239 of record VYXD01010578.1, on the reverse strand, counting down.
CTGCCTGTGTCCTGCAAATCTCCCTCTTGCCTCTTGCTGCATTTTTCTTTTTTTTAAGAGGAGGGGGAGAGTGAGATATAACTCCAGCAAATCTCCTTTACCAGATGTAAATCCATCCCTGTGCTTAAGCAAAAACCTTACACTCGTTAGAGTGCCTTCAAAACCTAGGCTTTTCCTTGCCCCCTCTTACACTGGGAATTTCCTGGTGGGTTTTATGACTCAGCACAGAGGATCCGGTGTTTCTTGGGACACAAAATCAGGATAATACATAAATACAGCCCAAGGAGCTGCACCTGCCCTGGGCCCAGGATATTCCTGCTGCCCCAGGACCAGCCAGAGCTTTTGCCATGAGCTGGGATGAAGAAGCTGATCCCGTAAAACCGGGAACACAAGGCCTTGGAGAGGAGCTCTGGGCCAGCCTGGCAGGGGGGTGTAAAGCCTCCAGAACCCCTTCAGCTCCGTGGATCTCTCCTGATTTACACCAGAGGAGTGTAGGGCTCTTAGCACATGTGCCAGATGGTCTTTTATAAGCATAGGAATTATTTAAGAGTGTGGCCATTACTCCGGTGCTAATGAATTACAAATAACTCCTGCAGGAAACGCCTTTTGCTGACTAAGAAACATGTCCCCAAGATAAGCTAACAGTTGAGGTTTAAAGGGTCAGCAATTTTTAAAAAAGATATTTTATTCTGAGTAAGTTAAAGGGGCCTGGAAAGATCCCACTTGCCTCATTAACAAATATTGCTCATTTTTTCTTTCACACTGTAGCGGGGGGGAAGAGAACCATATAAAATAAACACCTGGCAGGAGTGCATAATCTGCATAAATTCAAGTGGTTACACTCCTGACAGAAAACCCAACCAAAATGAGCCTTTGGAAGGTGGCAAAGCTGCCTCAGCATTGATTTATTTCCACGCAGGCTGTGCATGGCTGGGATTTCAGTGAGCCTGGCAGATACTGGTGCTCCGTTAGTTCTGGTGGACACCAGAGGTGGAATGGAGCCAGTCCCAGGTCCCAGAGCACATCTTGGGCCCATCCTGACTCCTCCAGGGGGGAGGGTTGGTGCAGGTTGGTCACAGCCATGAATCTTGAGCACTGGGACTCCTCCACTCCCCTTGGAGGTGAAATTTGTTGTTTCAGACTCTGCTGACCCATTTTTTGTGTATAGGATTGCTGGAGTTCTCCCTCCCTGGGTCTTTAGGGATGGCCATTTCTCCACTATCAAAGTGACCAATCAGGGAATGGCTTCTCACTGCCCACGGCAGGGCTGGATGGGAGATTGGGCAGGAATTGTTCCCTGGCAGGGTGAGCAGGGGCTGGGCTGGAATTCCCAGAGCAGCTGTGGCTGCCCCTGGATCCCTGGCAGTGCCCAAGGCCAGGCTGGACACTGGGGCTGGGAGCACCTGGGAGAGTGGGAGGTGTCCCTGCCAGGGCAGGGGTGGCACTGGATGAGTTCTCAGGTCCCTCAGAGCTGGCTGGAGAGGAGCCTCCCCATGCCAGGAACACTCATGGCTTTCTCCAGGTTGTCTTTCGTGTCCATTTGCCTGAAAATTCAGCTGCTCTGGGATGCTTCAGTGGGATGAGGGGAGAGGAAAATGCAGAGGGTCTGTCTCTAAAAGGGATGAAAAAAAGTGTTTTAGTAATTTTTAATGCATGAGTAATTTTTCATGCCAAGGAACATATCAGCAACAGAGCTGGTCTCATCAGAAAAATAGAAAATCCATGTTCTTGGCCATTAATTATTGATAAGGGTTAACAGGGTTGTATCCATCCAGGGTGGTGTCACATTGTTCCTCTCCCTTGTACATCTAATTTTCTGCTTCCTTTGATCCCTTGTTTCATTTTTTAACCCAAATGTTTTCGATCCCTTCCCCAGCTGTGCCACCCCTGCTGGCAGCCATTCCATGATCCAGTAGTGTGGGGATCAGGGCAGGGCAGGGTGACAACAAATTGCAGCTCCTGTCCAGGATTTCCTCTCTCCCTCACTCCGGGATGGGCTCCAGCAAACCCATTATTCCTGTAGGAATAGGACCCAGGGCATGGAGAGAACGGAACGTGCTGCTGTTTCAGCACCCTCAGTGAGAAGGAGGATGCAGGAAAGCTCTCCAGCTTCAGGGTGATTTCCAAGCACATCCCAGGTGGGATGAAATTAGGGAATCTGTCCCAGAGCAGCATCCCAAACCAAATGGCTGAGGGACAAGGTGTCAACAGGCAGCACCTCCCTAGCACCCTCTCACTGCCCATTTGGCATTTGCTCTTCCTAAAAACCCTCCCTAACTGTGGTATCCTCCAGGCAGGGAAGGGAAGGAAGGTTGATTTCTTCTCCCAACATTCAAAAATCCATATTTGAACAAAGAGTGGGAAAAATTCCTATACAGAAGCAGTCTTGTAATTAATCATAAAAACTATCATTGTGTGGGAATGATTGTTTAGCAAGAGCAAACACCTGCTCTGGTCTATCTTCTCTTTGTCATGGTTGGACAATTTTCAGCAGGTCATAGGCAAAGCCTGGTTTTCAGTAGCTCCAACTNAAACCCACACATTATTCTGGTCAGAAAGCACTTTGGCTGAAAGGCTGCATTTTTTATTATTTGTGTGTGTTGCAGTCCACAAATAATAAAGCCTGGGTAATTTAGTTTTAATGATGTTCCCTGGTTTCAGCTGTCTCAGGTGTGCCAGGTCCAGCCCCTCTTCAGCCACTTCATCACTGCCAGGGAAATGTGCAGCTGATTATCCACCCCCTGTGCTCTGATTATCCACCCCCTGTGCTCTGCAGCTCTTCCTGGGCTCTGCTGCTGGATTTGGGATTGGCCCCAC
>VYXD01010578.1:455510-478437 GCA_013397195.1 Hylia prasina | reverse complement strand
ACCCACACATTATTCTGGTCAGAAAGCACTTTGGCTGAAAGGCTGCATTTTTTATTATTTGTGTGTGTTGCAGTCCACAAATAATAAAGCCTGGGTAATTTAGTTTTAATGATGTTCCCTGGTTTCAGCTGTCTCAGGTGTGCCAGGTCCAGCCCCTCTTCAGCCACTTCATCACTGCCAGGGAAATGTGCAGCTGATTATCCACCCCCTGTGCTCTGATTATCCACCCCCTGTGCTCTGCAGCTCTTCCTGGGCTCTGCTGCTGGATTTGGGATTGGCCCCACTGCCACACATCCCATTCCAGGCTGGAGCAGCTGCAGGAATGAGGGAGCTGGAACAGCAGGGTTTGGGGGAATTTAGGCAGGGAGTTTGTAGCTGATCCTTCCCTCCCTCCCTCCCTGCAGGACTGCCTTGTTGCCAGCATCAGACACTGCCACAGCAAAGGGCTGATCCCTGCAGATCTCTTCCCCTAAAGCAGGGAAACGGGAAATGTTTGAAATAACCCCTTTGGAACTTTTTGAAGTGAAAATATTCCCTCTGAGGGGAGCATTCATTTTCATTTAGGTGTTTGGGTATAAAAGAGAAAAAAAGCAAGATGGGTGACATCCAAAGGGTCACCTTTGGATGAGAGGAGAGACAGGAGCTCTGCACTGACCCAGCTGGGAGGGAAGGATGGAATTGTTTCCCACTGGATTCCCCTGTAGATGATGCGTCTAATCTGTGCAGCTGATCCAGCTGGCAAAGCAACACATCCAGAGATGGTGCAAACACCCCAAGGCCAGAGCGGGGAACCCTGGAGTGATTTATGACTTTGTTCCCATCCTCAGGTCCATGACTGAATATTCTGTGGGGTTTTGAACTGAAGAGTGCTGGTGCTGGGTATCGCTCACGTTTTCCAAGAGAAAGGCTTTGCAGTTTTCCTGCTCACACTGAGCCCTCTGGATGCCCTCAGTGCTTTGAGAAGACTCCCAGGTCCCCTCAGCAGAGTTCTCTGTCCCCAGCTGTGTCACCTTCCCCTCCTGGCCCTGGGAGCCGCCTCACCCAAAGGAGCGCGGCTGTTACCTTGTTCACGGATCAAACTCCCCCTGTGATGGAAGCTGGGGAATGAGCCGTGAGCTGCACTGGGAGTGAGGGCCCTGACCTTAAACTGGCACCAGCACCTGCCCCAACCTCAGTGGGGGAACATGAGCCCAGCCCTGGTGTCCTCCAGCAGCCTGAGCCGAGGCCGAGCACAGGCCTGGGGCAGCGGCGCTTCAGGCATCAGCTGAGGAACTGGGAACTTCCAGAACAGCCATCTCTGGAGAAATCCCAAAGAGACCCTGAAAATGCTGCCTGGCCTTGCTCCTGGGCCTGGCTGTGCCACCCTGGCGGAGCAGAGACATGAGGGAGGGTCCCTGGTGGGGCTGACACGGGGCCCTTTGGCTGCTGCTGTACCGGCAGGCAAAGGGGCTGGGTTAGGGGTTCAGCTTTAGGGTTTGAGTGCTGTGGGGGAGAAACTGAGTAACCTTTGATCACAGCAGAGGCTGATGACACCAAAAGTGGAGCCTTGATCCCCGTGTGGGTCATTCACTGAAGACTTGGACTAGATGATCCTGGTGGGCCCCTTCCAATTCAGGATATTCTGTGATGCTGCAAAATCCACCCCATTCCCACCTGCCCCTTCAGGATGACTGCAAAGCACAGGCTCAGGCTGGCAATAGGATGTGCCCAGGCAGTGTGCTGGGAGCTGGGGTCCCCCTGCATCCAGGGCAGTGTTATTCCACCCCCCGGGTCCAAATCAAGAGAGCCCTGACTAAACCCTGCACTGAGCTGTGGTGCTCAGTGGCGTCAGGCCCTGCCTTCAGCAGCCAGTTCCCAGAGGGATGCAGCTCTTCATGCTGGATATAAACCTTAAATTTACATCTCTGGTTAAAGAGCAGCTTCCCAGATAAGGCTTCAGTCTCTTGTGACAATGAATAGAAACATCTCCCCCATTAAAGATTTCATCCCTTTTTTCTGATGAGGAACTGGCTGTGCAGGCGTTTTATGGGTTCTCCCAGAGAGGGTCTGGTGCAGTGTTAAATCTTTGCTGTGTCAGGCTGAAAAGTCACTCGAGATGTTACTTAAACACTTCCTCCAGTCCCCAGGCAGCCGAAAATCCTTCCCTGCTGGATCACAAGCGGGAGATTAAAATCAGCACGTGTTGTGCATCCAGCAGGGACGGGAGGGAGGCGGCCCTGGGTCCTCCCTGTCCCCTCCCTGCCACGCACCTGCTCCAGGGCCACCTCCAGCACGTCCCTCCTCCCGTGCTCCATTTCCTCCCGTTTATAGAAATGATAAATGTCCCCGAGCAAGGAATGATCCCCAGCACAACACCAGCAATTCCAGAGTATTCCAAAACCCACATCACACAGCTGTGCCCCGCCTCCCCGCTTCTGTGGGCAGCACAGAAAACCAAACAGAGCCCAAGTGGTTAAAATAACACTGCTTGTTGCTCAAACAGGCGAGAGCCTGGGATGCGGAATTAAAGGCTCTTATCCCTGTAACTCACCTGGCTTTATGGAGCACACCCGGCATCCCGGCCACCCACTGCTTCGAGCTTTCAGCGGTGCAGGAGCTGTGGGGGTGGGGAGGTGAATTAAAGATGAAGTGGCAGCTGGAACTGTGAAGTTCCTGCCTTAATATCATTTTCGGAGGAGTGCTGTGCGTTTGATAACATGTGCCATGCACACGGTTATTTCCTTGAATTAGATAACAGCAGATAACACAATGATCCTAATCTGCCCCCCAGCCCGGCGCTGGAAGTCTGGCATTACAGAGCCCGGTTTATCTGATCCCGGCGGCTCCTCCCGAGCCCTCCCCAGCTCCCTCAGTGAGACATGGCCCGGCTTAGTGCTGCTGCCAGCGAGCTCTGCTGGCCCTGGGGCTGCCTCCAGGACACGGGGCTGGAGAGCCTCGGGAATTGCGGCTGGAGACCCTTGGGAATTGGGGCTGGAGACCCTCGGGAACTGGGGCTGGAGACCCTCGGGAACTGGGGCTGGAGACAGCTCCTGCCAGCTTCAGGGGCTCTCGAGGGCTTTATAAGGGGGGGACAGAATGGGGACTAGTGTTGGGGCAGTGCTGTGACAGTCCTGCATCACTGGCAGGATTCCTTTGCTGTGCCTGCCCCTCCTGGGATCCATCCCACCCCACCCCTTTGGCAGGGATGCCAAGGCAGAGATCTTCCCTGCAGGCATGGCTTTGCTGCCTCCAGCTAAAGGCTGCTTGAGCCCAGGTTGCTGAGACACCTACAACACCTCTGGTCCTGCAACAGCTCAGGAGGGCTTTGGACATGAAGGGAAATCCTTTCCAGCAGCTGCTGGTGGGAAAGGGGGCTCTGACATGCAGTGGGTCCATTGCCAAGTCTGCAGACAAAATCAAACTGGCCCCTCTTTTTTTTGTGCTGGGCAGGGCTGGGAGTTTGGCCCCTTCCCAGCCCTTCCCAGCTGGAAGCAGCTCCCTCTCCAGAAGGAGGGATGCTCCTTCCCTCCCTCAGGCACGGAGGGGATTGGGTATTTATGTCTGTTTTTTCCCTGATGGCTTTTAATGGGCGTTTTAGCAGCACAAACAGAAAATGCTGCATATTCATCTTCCATGTGTGGGACTGAGAGGGAGAGGAGGGAAGGCAGAAGCGCCTTGGGCTCGTTGCTCCAGTCTCATCCTCGGCAACGATCTCAAGGATGAACAATAATTTCATTTCCAGCCTTCATTTTATCTCCTTTCCCTGCTCTTTGCGGCTCTGCTTGGGGCCGTGCCCACCCTGGCATATGGCCAGCTGGCAAATCCCTGCCTGGTTAAAATGCCTGGTGGAGCCCTGACCCTACCCCGGGCTCCTGAGGGGCAGGAGAGAAGAGATAAAACTCGGGCTGCGTGTGGAAAGATCAGGAGGGGCCATCCATTCCCGGTCAGGGATGCTGGATGGCAGAGCAGCAGTGTGGCCTCCAGTGCAGTCCGGGGCTGAGGGGGATCAGAGGATCACGCTGCACCTGCCTGGCTCAGTTTGCTCTGAGCAGAGTTCATTGGAATGGAAAAATGCAGCCTCGAGATCATTTAACCCGTTCCAGATGCAGCTCACGGTGTGTTTATGTTCGTGCTTGCCCAGCAGGAAGTGTTAATGACTAATTAATGCCAGCCCAGGTTTGCAGAGTGTCCTGGCAGAAGCTCTGGCTGCAGGAGCTGCACAGTGCCACCAACACCCAGTAGAGTTTCTGCCACACAGACTTGCTTCACACAAGCAAACCCCACCAAGAGCTGTTCTGACTTACCCGGGAAATAAAAACAGTGCCACATGTGGCAAATGGCACATGGATAATTTAAAGTGTTCTGTAGAAGCATCTGGAAATATATTGCAAAGCATTTTAAGGAGAGTAGTAAATGTCATGTTGGATTTTATGCAGGAGAGGGCATGCAAACTGCCAGGGGTGTGACTTGCTTTCCTCAGCTCAGAGTGACTGCACAGTTTTCCAAAGAGCCAGCCCGGCTCCCTGGGCTCCAGCACTGCTCAGGACCAGGAGCTGCTTTGTTCGTTCCCTTCCCTTGCAGAAGGAAAAACACTCAGGAAGCCCTTGGTGCTCACAATCAAATCCCACCCAGAAATTGGTGTTTTGGCAATAACTTGGGGGAAGACACCTTGGGAGCTACGTGGATGCCAGCAAAGAGCATTTCCCACTTGGTGCCGCTGCAGGCAGAGATGTTCAGGCCCCAAAGGGCTGGGCCAGCCCTTTATGGGTTGGTTAATGCAGCCAGGCTCTGCTCTGCCCCTCACCCAGCACATACTCTTCACACAGCCCCAGGGAGGTGTTTCATCCTGGGCTGGAGGCTTGAAGCACAGGAAGGATCTCCCACCTCTCCAAGTCATTTATTCCACTTTCTGTGCTTCAGTCCGGGCTGGGGACCGGGCACTGCAGGGGCTGGGGCTGGGCAGGGAGAGGAGACACAACTGGGACAGCTGGGAATGCTCAGCCTGGGGAAAAGGAGGCTCCAGGGAGAGCTGAGAGCCCCTGGCAGGGCCTGAAGGGGCTCCACGAGAGCTGCAGAGGGACTGGGGACAAGGCCTGGAGGGACAGGACACAGGGAATGGCTTCCCAGTGCCAGAGGGCAGGGCTGGCTGGGAGATTGGGCAGGAATTGTTCCCTGGCAGGGTTGGCAGGGGCTGGGCTGGAATTCCCAGAGCAGCTGTGGCTGCCCCATGATCCCTGGCAGTGCCCAAGGCCAGGCTGGACACTGGGGCTGGAGCACCTGGGACAGTGGGAAGTGTCCCTGCCATGGCAAAAGGTGGCACTCGATGGCATTTAATGTCCCTTCCAACCCAAACCATTCTGGAATTATGTGTAATTCTGGCTCCTGTGCCTGTCTGAGGGCACTTCTTGCTGTCCCCAGGCCCCAGGCTGCACCTTCCTTCTCCTCCTCCTCCTCCTCTGCAGCTTTCTTTGCTGTTGTTACATTCTGGTTCAAGTAGGTTTTAATCCACATAAAACAACGAGCAAAATGTAAAATATTATGATATGATGAATATGATTTTATATTGTACTTAGCTCTAGGCATTCCCTTTCTTATTTCATCATGATTGTTAGACTTCTTTTATTCCTTTCATAAAGAAAAACATTTAATATAAAAATAAAAAGAGTTTTGATGATTTGGGTGAATTGCAGTGCTCAAGGCTTTCCTCCACATGTGCTTAAAGATGTGTGTGAACTTTAATGCAAGAGCCTGGGGAGGAAACACCTCATCCAAGTCCTCTCAAAGGCAGGAGGAGTTTGATCACAGTGCAGAGAGGAGCAGAGTGGCTTTGGGTGGGGAAAGGAGAGGTCCTTGTCACCTCACATTTGGGACCAGGCTGGAAATGCCTGCCCCGACCAGGACACCCAGAAAGTCCAAGGTGATTTGGAACCTTCCCCAAAATTCCCAGCTGGTGCAAAGCAGGCAGTGCTGCTGCTGTGGGAGCAGTGCTGTGGGAGAGGCTGCTGCACTCTGAGCCCACAGCCCAGCTGTTCTATCCCGTGGGATAAATCCAACAGCAGGGTTGAGCACTGGGGCAGCACTGGGGGCCCTGTGGTCTCCATGGATTGATGGGGCAGGAGCAGGCCGAGCTCACCAGGGTCTCCATCAGGCCTCTCCCACTGGTTTCTGTGATCAGATTCTGCCCTTGGCACAAACACTTCAGCCAGGAATTTGATTTTTTTTTAAGGATTTTGGGGTTTTTGTCCCAAACCAGAGCTGCTTAGCAGGAAGGGGTTTGTGGTGGGAACCAGTGCAGCCAAATTATGGGGATCAGGATCAGGGGCAATAAATCCCCTGGGATTCCTGGACTGGACCCTTCTGAGCTGTCCCCAGTGGCCCAAGGGACAGCACTTCCAGAAGAGCATTGGAGTTGTGTTCCCATCCCATGTGGAGCAGGGCACTGCCCTGTGCTGAGGAAAATCCTCTGCTGCGTGTTTACAGCTGTGCCTGTGCCCTGGAGCCCAGCTCTGGAGCTCAGGGATGCACCAGGAGGGAGCTGTGCCTTCCAGACTTCTGAGAGGCGGTCACAGACAATAATCAGCCTGATACAAAGCCAATTACCAACTATTTTTAGAAAGCCTTTGACAGCCCTCCCTCTTCAAACCCGGGGATATTTATTCATTACATTCCAAATCATCTCCGTACCCTGGGGTTGATGCACATGTCACAGGCACGGAGTGTCAGCAGCTCGGCATTGGCAGTGGCACTGAGCACAGCAGCCCTGTCACCGCCTCCCTGACGGGGGTGGCAGCGGGTCAGACATCGATAGCAGCGCTGCCTCCAGGGACAATTAAACACTAAGTGGGCATCAGGCAGGATGACACCAGCACGGAGAATATTCAGGTCACTGCAAGGTATTGACAGCAGTAAGTCCCTGATGCTGCAGGAGCCACCTGGCAGGGAAACGACGTGTCCTGTTCAGGGAGGGAGCATCGACGTGAAGAAAAGTCAGCACAGAGCTGAGGTGGCTGCAGCTCCATGGCTGGAACGGGCGTTCCTGGTGCTGTGAGGATGGCCCTGGTTTCTCCCTGCCTGGCAGAGGTGTGAGCAGGCAGGGAGGGAGCAGCACTGGAGAACCCAGCGGCTCAGCACCGCCCTGCCTCCCAGCCAGCCCCGCTCCTCAGCCTCGCCTCCCTCGGCCAGAGTCCTGGAGAGGGGAGCAGAGCTGTGTGTGACCTCCTCCAAACTACACTTACTCCTTATTTTTAAAAGCTTTGAGGCCCAGGGCCAAATTCAGGACTGATGCTCTACGTGGCACAAATTTCAGTCCCCCCTTCTCTCCCCCTTTCCCCACGTAGAGGTTATTTTAGGCTGGGAGTTATTTTAACTCACACCTTTCCTTTGGTGCATAAATTACATTTATTTATATTGCTTTCTGCATCAGCAGCCAGGGGTAAGAAGTGTTCAGGGAGCCTCAGCAAACCTGAGAGGCTCTGAATCATGCCACCTTCACCAGCAATGCTGAATTTGCCCCTTGGCATCCCAGGGATGCACACATCCTGACTGGAAGGGCCAAGACAGGATATGGATGTCCTCAGCACCCCTGTGCTGCTCTCCTGACTCATGTGAATGGTCCATGATCTCCTGGCCAGATTCAGAAAGCCTCTGGGAGTTTGTCTTGGGTTTGGAGGGGGTGAGGCAGAGCCCTACCTGAGGCTCTTGCAGGGCTCCTGCCAAGGAAGCGTGGAGATGTCACCAAGACTTGTGAGACGTGTTCTGTCACAGCAAGGTGGGCTCCTCAAATACCCCGACTGGGAAGGGTTCACAGATATCCCTGCTGAAAAGGGCTCCATGAATATCCTCACTGGAAAGGGCTCCCCAGATAGCCCCACTGGGAAGGGGAGGGTGAGAGCTGCCAGAGGTGTGAGCCAGTTTGGGACACCTTTCTGCCACAGGAGGAAAGCTTTAGATCAAGCAGATGGTATCAGATCATGGCTTTTAACACAGGACTCCTGTTTAAAGAAACTGGGAGTTGATTCCCAGTTGACAACTCCTCCAAAGCCCAGGTGATCTGTGTTCACCTCTGCAGGAGCAGTTAAAGTATAGTCAGCTCAGCCTAATTAACGAATTGTGCCCCTCAATGTCCATCTCACCTTAAGCTGAAGGTAAAGCCCAGCCCTAAAGGTCTAACCAGGTCCTTCCCAGGCTAAACCCTACTGTTCAGCCTGGTTAAAGCTCCGAGGGTTTGACCCTGGGATCAGGATTTGAAGCCTACGCTGTGTCTGGGCTTGTTGGATTCCGAGTGACAATTCCCAGGCACTCCAGTGGACTTTGCATTGAGCCACATTTACTGCTCTGAGCACTGCCCCCATTCTCTGCTAAATGTACCCAAGTTTTAGTGTTTAATATTTAAACATGAAAGTTCTTTTGAGACATTTAAAGCGGAATTATTAACAGCCCCATGTAGAACTGACAGGTTAACAGAGCGACAATTAAAAAGAAAGGTTAAATACATTTTCTTTTCAGACCAACTGCTGTTGCCTAAGACTAATGAATCCACAAGGAGATGGTTTTTAGAGAGTGTGAGGGGCTGTGTGTCAGCTTTTATGGGCTAGAGTTTTTCAGAAATCACCACACTTCTCTTTCCAGGCACCTACAGGTTTCAGACTCTATTTAGCAGATGGGGCTTCTTCCAAAGAGTTGTGTGAATCAAGCTGGAAAGAAAAAAAATTGGAATATAAAAAAAGCAAACCCTACTGGCTGTGGGGCTTTAAACATTCAGGCTCACAGTTTGCTTGGCTTTGTTAATGTACCATGATTCTCTTTTGTCTCGATAGCTCTGAAAACACAGGGGCTGGAGAGCAGCAGAAATTCTGACTCTGAGGGATCAGTACAAGTGCTGAACTCCTGTTTCTCCTTTGGAAAATCGCTGTCCCCCCTGGCTGGCAGGACACGGCCTCGGGAAGAGCTGGGTTTGGGGACAGCGAAGTGTCAGCTGGGACATCCAGGCTGTGAAATGGCCCCAGCCCCTCCTGGGTGTTTGTGGGCAAAGTTCAGACCTTTCAGAGAGACATTTTGCATCTCTTTGCTGTGTCCAGTCACATAAACCTTCCCTCAGTGTGATTCCCACATGCCCTGTGACTGCACAGAGAACGTGTGGCTGCAGGGCGGCAGGAAAAGCAGATTAAAGGGTGACCCTGTGACACCCTGAGTGGGGTGGCCCTGGGGGAGCAGGACCTCCAGAGGCCCCTGGAGCCCCAGCTGCCTGTGGAAGGAAGGACACAAGAAGTTCAGGATAAATCCATCTGTGACTTTGGAATGTGAGGCCCAAGGACAGCCTCCAGCTCCCTGCAGAGCCTGGACACTGGAATTGCTGCAGGGTGGGCAGACAGACCAGGCAGGGGGTCTGGATGCCCATTCCCTATTCCCTCCCTCCCAGGAGTTCTGTCCTGGCCCCTGTCAGATCTCACTGGATCCCAGCTCAGCATCACCTTTCCTACAATTACATCTCTCTGCCTGCTTCTTTTCCCAGCTCCACAAGTCCCTCCTTGCCAAGGCCCCTGATGGACATTGGTTTGGACCCAAATTTGCCACCATGAAGGGCCATGTGACTTACAAGTAGAGAGGAATATCTACTCCCCCTGTGCTTTTAGCATGTAAAAAACCCTGCCTGGTGTTTTAAATGAGTTTCTGACAGCAGCAGTGGAGGTTCCAGACTATTAGAAGCACATCAGAGGAAAGCATTACAGGATGGCCACAAGCCATGGTTGTAATCAACCTGGGCTTGATTTATTAAACTCTATAGCAACCCATATAAATTGATTAGCAATTTATTAAAATGGCTGTTAATCATAGATTATTCCTTTGCACAAATTTAGAAAACTACCTGGGTTACAAACAGCCTGAAAGACAGACGTGGAGAAGGCCAGAGTTAAAACTTTGGGGAGGGCACCAGGCTCCCTCCCAGGCTCCATCCTCTGAGTTTTCCCTCTTCCTGCCCTCCTGCAGGCCATAGAGTGAGTGTGGAGAATGACACAGCAGTGGCAGCTCTGCCCACAGGGTCCCAGCAGTGTCCCTGTGCTGCAGAGGGACACCTCAGGTCAGCATTCCTGGGGAGCCGCTGCGAGTGGCAGCTCTGCCGGGATCCAAACGATCCCCGGGCATCAAACCACCCTCAGAGCTGCTGATGTTCAGAACCTGGGAGCACAGGGCCCCCTTTAATGTTCAAATATATATTTTTAAAAGGTCAGTGTGACAGTATTATAGGGGACCTGGGATGCTCCACTCCCACCTCAGCTCGGCCCTATCTGTCACCAACACATGCTGGTGTCAGCTTTTCCACCCTCAGCACATTCCAGAGCTCCAGCCTGCTCTGATCTTCCCTCTTCCCACATCCCCTGTGAATCCAAAACCACCAAATGTGATAGGAAGGAATTACTGTTGTCATAAAATCGGTTCATTACATCCTTCCAGTCAGAGGCTTTAATGAGCACCGGGGCTGCCCAGTGCTGTGATGCTTCCTCTGAGGCAGCTGCACGTGGAATGAGTCCTGTGGTGTCTTTAATTCACTCCATGCAGGGGAGCAGGCAGGTCCGTCCTGCAGGGCACCAGGAGAGCAGTGGAGCCGTTAAGGAACACCTTGACCCTGCAGTGGTGCCTTGGGCGTTCTGAAATGGCAGCTGGAGCTCACCATGGGGCTGCTGCGTATCCAGGGGCTCAGGGCACCTGGAGAGTCAGGCTAGTTTGGAATACAGACAGCTCCTGGGATGGTCTGATTCAACAGAAGTCAGCACCTGCAGAGAGAGGAGTTTTCCCATCCTAAATTATCACAGAATTGTTGGGTTGGGAGGGCCCTTAAAGCCCATCCTGTTCCACCCCTGCCATGGGCAGGGACACCTCCCACTGGCCCAGGCTGCTCCAAGCTCTGTACAATGTTATACTCAGGATGTTATTCCTGAGTATTCCCCATGGTTTTCACCCAGCTGGTTTGTGGCAAACAGACCCTTGAGGGGCAGTCTGGGAAAGCTCTGATGGTTTCACAGTTGTTCTGCTGGCATCAATGCAATTCCAGCTGCTCTGAGCTGGCAGGAGCGGGACAAGGGATGTTTTCATGGGGTTTCTTTGCCAGGGTGTGCAGAGTGGAGCTGACACACACCCACAGGGCTCCCAGTGACTTAATTAAAGTCACTCTGCAAACAAATCACCCATCACCCTGGAGGCAAGAATGGAGTGAACCTCGGGAAGAACAGGCCTGCCATGCAGTGGGGCTTGTTTCTTTGGAGATGCCATGGTTTCCAGCCTGAGATCTGAAGCATTCCCATGAAATGCCTTCTGGCACTGGATTTAATGGCAGCTTTCTCACCTCGGAGCCCTGGAGGCTTTGCCAGGTGATCAGGCAGAGATCATCATTTCCCACCCCCAACTGCTCAGGGCTCAGCTGTGTAACTCCACTGTCCCCAGTGATGCCCGGAGCTTTAACTGGGGTGGGTGTGAGGGTGGGAGGCTGGAAGGGATTTGTGCAGCTGGAAGGGATTCGTGCAGCTGGCAGGTCTTTGCCCATCATTTAGCTGAGAGCAGGAAGGAGGGTAAACAAAACACATCTCGGCCAATTCCAACCAGTTTGTCCCAGTGGCCACACGTGGCAAGGCTTAGCTGCTGTCAGGCGCCTCAGGAGATTTGTCCATGCAGGGACTCTGCAAAATTAATCTGAATTAAGCAAAAGCTGAAATTTCCAGTGGATTTGCTAAACTGTATTAAGTCCCAGTGTGAGTTACACTAAATGAAAAGAAGATGATGTTAATTTTAAGAAGGCTTCTGTGCATGTTTGAGGAACGTGTGATCATCATGGATATCTCCCTGGAGGAAAACCAGGGGGAGATGCTGGGGAGCTGGGGGCATGTTGGGTGCCTGCTACTCATTCCAAAATGTGGGAGAGGGATGCGGTTTTCCCACCCTGAAAAGCTGTGAGGGAGGCAGAAAGCACAGTGGCTGTGGAGACTGGGCCATGCTGGGGTTCTTGGCTGGATTAAGCAGAGGTCTCTCTGGACCCTTCAGAGCTGAGCTCCCCAGGCCTCTCCCCAGCACGGCTCCGTCGCAGCCTCTGAGGAGCAGCAACACAGAGGATTTGCTGTAAGAACTCCCTTCCCCAGTCCTAATCCGTGTCACTTTAAGTACAGCAGAGAACCAAATCTGACAGCTGGTCGGGTTTACCCCAGCACTGAAATCTCCATGTGAAATACTCTGGGCTCTTAAACCCTGTTTATGCCCCAAAGTGAGAGCAGCATTAACTCCCTGAGTGCAGCAAACAACCTGACTGACACAAATGCACTTATGTGGGGAAGAGGAACAAGCTGTGCTACCAGGAATGGCTTTATACCTCCAACTAAATCCACTCTTGCCTTTGTGCTGATACAACTAATCAGCAGTTAATATGCAGTCCCATCAGCACACAGAATAACAAAACCCTGTTTCCCCAAGATCTGCATTTCATGCTTGATTGCGAGCTCCGATCAAATCCTTTCCTGCCGTTCCAATGGGTTTTGCTAAATTCTCTCCCCTGGTGTGGAGTCTTTGATGACTGGTGAGGTGGAAGCCCACGCTCTGGCCTGTTGTTCAGACAAGAAATGCTGATTGGGAGCATTTATGAGCTTTCTCTCCTCTACCTGACCAGTGTTTTCACAGTGTGGATAAAACCTTAATTGTATGTGAGACTGCTTTCCTCCCCCATCAGATCTGCTTGAAACTGCCAATGGCTTCAAAAATTATTGAGGTCAGAATAAACATGCAGGAACGCTCACGCATTCATTCCATCATCATATAAGCTTAATTTCCTTAGGCAAGCAGGCTAAAAATATCCCCCGTGCCTAGAAGAGGTAATTACACCAGCATAAAACTCCATAGGGTTGAGCTGGTTCTTGCTGTGGTTTGAAGTGGTGCCCTGACACAGCACATCCCAGGCATCCTCTGCCCACCCCACACACCTCTCACAGCCACTGCAGGTCTCACCAGGATGGGGAAAACGCTGGATTGTGAATTCCCCCTGGCATGAAGCAGAGTCCCTGTTCCCCAGGCCAGGATGGGCAGGGATGGCTGAGCCTGGAGGTGGCTGGGGAAGGTGTCCTCTTGGATCATGTCCTCACTCCCCAGGACAAAACGCTCCTGTCAGGCTGCGTTTGGGAAGCCAAGTGCTGTAATGGTGACAGACAGTTCCAGATCAGCCCCTGCAAAGCCTCATCCCAGAGCTGGCACTCCCCGCCGGGCCCGGAGGTTTCCCGAGGTGCTGGCACGGAGCAAACCCCGCAGTGACCCGTGGGCAGCTGGAGCTGGGCTGGCCCCGTGCCCCAGCCCTCCTGCTGCCCTCACACCTCACAGGACAGGGGCTCTCTGTCCAACCATGACAATTCCCATCAAAACTCCAGATTCAACTGGTCTCTCTTTTCCAGGAGAGAAAAGGCCTGCAGCAGCTACACCTACACTCGTGACCACTTGAAAATACATTTCATGACCACCAGCACAGTCTAAGTGTCCCCCTTCCCAATAAGTCATACAGAAGCAAGGAATTATAATTATTCCTAAAATTATTTTTAACCAAAATAACACCTCTCACTTCTGCTTTTGGACTGTTCAGGCTCCCCTGTGCCTTTTGCCAGGCAATCAGGGCCAACAAGGGGAGCTAACAAGGAGAGTGACACCTTCATTTCACACAGCTCAGCTCCAGACAGAAGATTTAGCTGTGCCCAGTGACCTCAGGGAAGTATCTGGAGCCCATCTCCTGTTGAATGGAGTCAGTTCTCTCCCTGCAGGGCTTTTTGTGGATGATCTCTCTTGCCAGGCAGAAGTGACCCTTTTCTAGGTCCTGGAGTGGTAAATTCTCCATTGGGGCCAAATCACATTTCCCCTTTGAAGCTCTCCACACAGGTAACTGGGTTGGCTGTTTGATGCCATTTCCTCTTAGGCAGTCCAACAAAGAGTAATTAGCCCTTTAGGAGGGGCCACTCTCCCTTAGCATCTCTCTCCTGGGCACTGCCATTTAAGCAATCAGTTGAATGAGGAACTTTTCCAGTTGCCTGGAGAAAACAGCTTTAGGAGTATTTTCGTTTAGCAGGGCACTTTCACCATTCAAAAAAAAAATAAAAAAATAATAAAAAAAAAAAATAGAGAGATCTGCCACATAGCTGAGGCTGAAATTAAAACTGGGCACATTGATTATAACCTGTCACAGCCACAAGCCAATGAAATTCCATCTGCAGGGCATGGAGGGAGCTGAACCTCCCGGAGAGGAGTTCCAAAGCCTTTCATCTGAGCTGCAAACTTTGGTCAGGTGCTGCTGAGTTTGCTGAGCCCCAGCAGCAGCAGGCAGGCTCATTTCCCTCGGGGAGCCGAGCTGCTGGAGCTGCCAGGGCAGGGTCAGCACAGCTGATGGGCCGGGTCAGGCCGGACACGCTGCTCTGCTGCAGCTCAGCCCGTGCCAGGGATGCTCCTGTTGAGTCTGGGCTTTAACAGCCTTTTCTTTTCCTGAGCTCTACGAGTTCAGTGCCTTGGGGGAACCTGGGCCATGGCTGAAAACCCACACTGAAGGAAAAGCTTCCTTAAACCTCACAGGAAACTATTTAAGGAAGATAAAGCTCCAACTCTGATCTATTCCTAGGGAATTTCCATAAATCATGTTATTTCTGAATCATTTCCTCTAAGAATGAAGGCTAGAAAGGGTCCTCTGGTTTCATCTTTTGCCTGGCAGAAAGGGATTTTTTTTGCAAATCAGCTTTTCGATAGCTGGATCAGTTTATGTGAATTCACAGTTCAGTGCAAAGGAGGATCCTTGGATTTGTGCGTGCAGTGTGGGCAGCATGTTAAATTCTGAAAAAAGCTGGAAGTTGAGTCCCTCTCAAGGAGCCTCAGACCAGCCAAGCCCTGCACACTCCAGATCCTCTTTGGTCAGGCAGCTCTTTTCATCCCAAAGTGAATTTAACCCCAGGCATGCCGTGGACACCACATCTCACAGCAGTGACCTCCACAAGAGCACTCAGAACCCAAAACTCCTCCTCCTGCCAGTCAGGAGTGGCTCTGCAGCACCAGTCCCTCTGTTTGTGATCTCCTGGAAGCACTGTGGATCCAGGACGGTTCCCATGTTCCTTTCCCAGCTTCCCTCACATTCTCCTCTCAATGTTTGGGAGCAATAATTTATGTGCAGAATGCAAGAACTAATTAGAGTACCTATTGCTTTCAGAAGGGGAGCAGAAAGCACAGCAAATGACATTCCAGCAAAAATGGGGTCAGCTCGGATTAAACTCCCTTCCCATTTATCTTTGGTCTTTAGCATTAAATTTACCATACATATTAGAAACAAATTTTAATTTTCCACAGCATTGGGCAATATCTTCTCCTTAAAGCCTGGCAGAACATTCATTAGCATCCTCTCCCTCCAGTTCAGTGTGACTGTCTCCTCATTTGCACATAAATGTGAACTTTGCTGCCTGGACAAACTTGTCTGAACGGCACCAAAGTTCTGTATCAATACTCAGCTCACACCTCCCCACACTCCTGTGCCTGCCCTCCACTCTGCTGCTTTGAAATGATTCCCAAAAGGGAAGAAGATGCTGCTGGAAACACCAGTATGGAGAGAGAGAAGTGAACGTGACTTCTATCACATTCACTTCTATCACATGTGATAGAAGTGAATTGGACTTTCTGTCTAATTAAAGCAAATTTCCCACCTTAAAGTCAGGCTTTAGAGTTAAACCCATGGCATGAAAAAGTATTTCCAGAGGGCAATTTATCGCTCTGGGTGGCTGCTGGGAGCAGGAAGGGCAGCCAGTGGTGAGGGATCTTTGAGGAGCCAACAGTACTCAACAGCTGCTCCTTCCCAACCTGCCCAGAGGCCCCGCTCAGTCAGTCAGACCCCAAAAATCCCAGGAACAACCCCAAGTCTCATTCCCGTGGATGTCAGAGGCATTCATCTTACCCAGCTTCAGGTGTTTTTAAGACAGAGGACAGCTCTACCCCCACAGCCAGTGGGCACACAGACATTCCCAGGATGTGATTTCTGAGGGCTGAGGGCTGCTTTAGGGATGATCCATACCTTGAGTTCTGCTTCCTCTCCAAGCAGAGGACTTTCAGCTCCTATGGGACAGTGACACAGGATGAATTGCATGCCCATCCCTCCACAAACTACTGCATTTTTAATAAATAAATCTTGCTCTGTGTATCCTGCACCTGGAGGAGGGGATTTGAGCCGTAGAGAGGCCCTTCCCATCTGAACCAGGGAGATAATGGCACTTCCCTGTCCCCAGGCTCCACGAGGACAGGACCCCACAGAGGGCAGAGGACTCAGCTCTCAGGGAGCTCTCAGCTCACTGAGAGGTAAGGGCTACAAAGCACTGATGGCATTTCAGCTGCAAATCCCTGGCCTGGTGGGCAGAGCCAACCTTGTGAGGCAAAGGTGCCTCAGATCAGGGAACCCCTGGGTCTGAGTCCCTCCGCAGGCGTTTGTTCCTCTGCTGTAATGCCACCACAGGTACCCACCCACAGCATGAGGGGACAGCTGTGACAGCAAGGGTGGCTGTCCCAAGAGGCTCAAACAGCCTGACATTTACAATGTACTGACCCTCTCAACAGCATCCAAATGTTCCTGCTCCTGACTCCAGCGAGGCAGACAGGAAAAGAGCAGCAGTTTCTTACCTGGAGCTGCCAGGGCGCCAAGTCTTTCCCAGTGGATCACAACAATCTCCACCAGCAGGGACCTGCCTGGGCAGGATAAAGCTCAGTGTCAGCAGCTCTGATCCCAGTTTCACTCCCAAGCCTCCTCTACATGAGTAAAGAATGAAATGAGGTCTCAGTATTGGGATTCTTCCCTTGTAGAAGTGAGGCTGGAACACAGAGGAATTATTAGAGGGCTCGATGGTGCTGCAGATATGGGGGGAGAAAAGCCTGGGAGGAGATAGGAGGTAGATAAGCGGCCCTGTGCAGAGCTGATGGACAGAGAGGGAGTGTGGTTGCCTTTTCTACCTCACTCTTTTACATATTGATCTGGAAGCATTCTTGGATCCGTATCAGTGAGCTCTGATTTGCGCTCCCGACTCTGGCTGCCTGTGTTCTTTTCCCAGTGGAAAATCAAAGGCCTTGTACCTGGAAATGCCCATTTTCCACTTGGCCAGAGCTGCCGAGGGTGAGCCCCGCTGCCTCCAGCTGTGCACAGATGTGCAGGGGCTTTCCCCTGCAGAGTGTGGGACAGTGCTGTGGCACAGCGTGAGGGTCAGGCACAGAACGGTCCTGAGACCTGAGAGGAACATTTCTAAAGTTTTCTTCTCCCACTGCCCTTTGATGTGTCTCTGGTTCAATCCGAGCAATGCTGTTTAACATCCCTGATGTGCCATTTCTGCAGGTCTCTTTGAACTTGAGGAACTGGGTTTTTCTTATGATTTCCAAGCCAGGTTTAATGACTGCAAAAAGCAGCACGCCCGTGGCACTCCAGGCATGAGGCGCCCTGTCTGAGGGGCTGTCAGGGAGCAGTGAAATCACACATGGTAAAGACAAGTCACAAGTCACCTGTGCTGTAAATAAATGTGCCTGCTGTTTTCAGCACTGACTTCCCCTCACCATGCTCTGAGTGTTTCCCTGAACTGAAATGCTTTCATATCTGCAGGGAGGGGATGGGGAGAACAAAACTGTTCCCTGAAGATAAAGAGTGCAATCGTCTATTTTATTTTCCACTTTCCACATCCATGATGAGAAGTTCTCCTCCAGGGACAGGCAGCAACGTGCTCCACTCTACCCCTCCCCAGCTAGCAGCACAAAGCACCCCTGGACATGGAGATGTGAAGCTCCAGGAAGATCAGAGCCGGGGCAGGAGGGGAAGCAGGGCCAAGGCAGAGCCTGAGGCTATGGACAGGAGTTACACCAAGGTCAGGCCTTGAAGTTGTGTCTACAAAAGCAAACAGAAGCAGAGCAGCTCTGTCAAGATCCCCCAGAAGAAAAAGAAGAAAAAAAAACAATCACAGGGAAAAGAAAAGAAGATGGCACAAAAATCTAGGCAGAAGCTGTCACACAAGAGAATGCTTCTTTTTAAGCCAAAGATAAATAATATATAAATAAGGCTTCCTGCTGCTTGTAGACACTACAGTTGATCAGAAGCTCAAATACCTTAAGGAAATGAGCTTTGTTCACTTGATTTCTTCCTCTGACTGCTCCTTTTATCCCTGTTTTCCCCTTTTACACCAGCTCTCAGTGTGCTGTGACACTGTGCCCTTCTGAACAAAAAGCTCCCCCTCCAGTTGGGCCAGCACTGACTCAGCTGTTGCTCAGATTTCTCCTAAGCCACAGTTTAGGAGACAAAATCTTCAATTTGCCTTCAATTCTGGGATCACAAGAGGTCAGGGAGCAGGGTGAGGGTGTGACAGGCTGCACCAAGATCCTTCAGGGACTCTGTGACCTCCAGGGACCAAGGTCCTTCTCTGCAGGTGAAGATCTATCCCCCTGGAGCTGCTGCAGGGCTGGAGCCCCTCTGGAGCCAGGCTGGGAGAGCTGGGGGTGCTCAGCTGGAGAGGAGAAGCTCCAGGGAGAGCTGAGAGCCCCTGGCAGTGTCTGAAGGGGCTCCAGGAGAGCTGCAGAGGGACTGGGGACAAGGGCAAAACTGGTACCTGCCTCTATTTTTCTGCAAGAGTCACTTCAAGCTTCAGAGCCTCCCCTTGGTCTCCTTTTGATGCCCAGCTGCTGTTTTTTTTCACCAGGATGGGGCTCAAAGCTCGTGACACACCATGAACAACCTCGTGCTAAATGCCAGGAAATTCTGCAGCAAAAGTAGGCAATCACACTGGGCAGCTTAATCTTTGACTGCTTAAATTAAGATCTTTTACACAGGCTTTATTTTCAAGGAAAGAGTGATCAGCTTGTCCTGAAAATGAGATTCTTTTAAAGTGTTTCATCTGCATTACTCACGTTTGACAAGTTTGACGTGATGGAAGCCCTGGTGGAGGATGTACTTAGAGGGCTTGGTGTAAATTCCGGGCAGGGAATGGATCCACATTCCCAGGGAATGGATCTGCAGCCTACTCCAAGTCAATTACTGCCAATGCCCCACCTCTGCTGCTTCCCACAAGCAAATAAATCCTGAATTTGTTGCTACATTCTCATCTCTGCGTTTTTCTTTGCAATTAAGTGCTGCTTTATTTCATGGCTGTGTCTGTGCGTTGGTGTAAAATCCATCATCCCAAAGCAGGAGTGAGGGTTTTACTGACGTTCCTGGGAGCCACCAACCAGCCCAGGAGCTGTCACACCAGTCACACCAGTATGGCATCACCTGGGGCTCATTAACCATGAAAGCAGTGGCTCCCCATTTTACCCAGGGCAAGGGAAATTTGATATTGTCATGTTCAGTAAGGAAGTGGCAAAAGTAATAACAGTGCCCTTGGTGAATAACAATGATGGACACCCCCAAACAGCCCACTGGGAGACACCAGCCAGGTGAGAAATGCAAGGAACTAGCATTTTACATATTCCAATTTGTAACATATTCCAGTTTTATATTCCAATTGTATTTAATATTGTATTTTAGATTGCTATTGTATGTATTCCAATTTTTCCTCTGCTTCATAAAGGAGAGAAAGCACTTGGTGTGTGGAATGGGAAAGAGAAATCAGGTGGCAACGGGGCCTTTCCCAGTGGGCAGCACTGTGCTGGGTGGAGCTCCAGTGTCCCTGCAGGAATGGCAGTGCCTGTCACCAGGTGTGAAATCAAAGGAATGAACAGTGGGGGTTCCATCATCTTTCACTTTCAGGCCGTTGGCTCCCATTTAAATAATGAAAATATTAATTTTTAGCTTGATTTGGGCTGGGCTTCCTTGTATTTAATTCTATCACAGAGATGCAGGGCCAGGGCTCAGAGTAACCTGGTCTAGAGGAAGTTCCCTGCCCATGGCAGGGTTGGAATGAGATGAGATTTAAGTTCCCTTTAACCCAAATCATTCCATGATTCTCTGACCTTCTTGGGCTAGGCTTAAGCCCAGGGACACTGATTCCTCGAGAGGAGAGCTGGGACTGCTCCTAAACAATCACAACCAGGCCCCTCTCTGCACCCTGGATCCATAAATTATCCATGTCCTTTTTATTTCTTCTCTTTTCTTGCTCTTTTCCTCCTGAATTAAATAAAAGCTGGGACAAGAAGCTCAGACTGTTGGTAACATTATTTACACCTGGGTGGGGGTTAGAGCTCCTTTGTCACACAGCATTTGACACAAATCCTGGCACTCCAGACCTCAAAGTGGCACCAGGAAAGACTGATCCAGGGAGGAAATGAAAAATGATGGTGGAGAAGTGGAGGTGGAGATAGAAGGGGGAGGAAGGAACAAGTCAAGAAGCCCAAATTTTGTGCTTCTGCCAGTCCCACCAGGTTCTCCCAGTCCCACCATGCAGCCGAGTTACTGCCATGCTCCCAGCCCTGGTGGGGCTTTCCCAGCTCACTCCAGGAAGCCCCTCCAGGTGCTGAGTGCCCAGCCCTGACCTGCAGGCAGGGTGAGGCCGTGAGGAGCCTTGCCCTGTGCAGAAGGGGAGAATTGCAGTGGGTTAGTCCGGGCTCAGAGGATGGCAGGAGCTGCCAGGCCCCAAGGACAGGCTGGCAACGGGAGTGTATCACTTCAGCCTGCTGGACCATCATCGGCTCTCCTCATGGGGCACTTAGTGGAAAGAACATTTATCCCACTCGTAGTGCCAGCCACACCTGGTGACAGCTCTTTGCACACAAACGTCTCTGTGTATTTCCCTCCTGGCTGGGCTGGGTTGGAGCTGCCAGCCCCAGGAAGGCCAGGAGTGCAGGGCAGGAAGGAACAAAGCAGGAAAACACAGAGAGAGAGAGACAGGCAGGACTGGGGCACAAGGGCAGAGCCACCAAGGAAGCACGAGGGGGGTTGGGCCATGTCCTTGACTCGTGGTGTCTGTGTTTAAGCAAAAAGCAGCAATGGGGTGGTCACCCTGCTGAGAATTTTAAGTCCAGCAATCAGAGATATCCACAAGCTCTGCTTTTCCATATAATTTTCTGAATTTGGCCCGTTTCTTGCTGTGGGCTGTGCAACACCTGAGGCTGAAAGCTCTTAATAGCAGCCTTCTCATGCCTCCGTCGGGATCTTGGGATGCAGCAATGGGAATGTCCCATCCACCTGCAGTGCTGCTGGAGATGGTTGCAATACAGCTCCATGTCAACTCACAGCAGCTGGAAAATGTCCCCATCCAACACAGGCTGCCACTCAAAATAAGGCTTGAATAGTTTATTTGCAAATACAAAGAACAGGAAGAAAAAACTCCCAGCTGGAGGGAAGCAGCTACTGGTTAAGAGAAGATGCGTGTCCATTCTGACAATTCCTGCAGGGAAACAATCGTTTTAATGAAATAAATCAGAGAAACCCAGAATGGGCTGGGTTGAAAGAGCTCTTTGCAGAGCCGCAGAGCCTCCTCAC
The DNA here is from genome assembly GCA_013397195.1 of Hylia prasina. NCBI lineage: Eukaryota > Metazoa > Chordata > Aves > Passeriformes > Sylviidae > Hylia > Hylia prasina. The sequence continues at coordinate 457,037 of VYXD01010578.1, read as the reverse complement.
AAACCCAGCAGGTTTTTTGCAAGTCCCTTCCTGCAGGAAACACTTCAAACCTCCAGCACCTTTCTGTTGCCAGCATCCTGCCCTGGGCTGGGGGCAACGTCTGACACCAGCAGAAAATGTGGATCCCATTTCCTCAGCGTGCTGGAGAGGGAGGGAGGGATGAGGGAATCGTGCCGGGTGGCCCAAGGAGGAGCTGGTGGGAAGACAGCAGTTTTCACACAAACCCACAGGGGGTTTATTTGCCTCCACTGAAATCCAGTGTGTAATTAACTGATCTTTGATAACATTTGCCTTGTCAGGATAGAATTCAGATTTTATCTTGTCTGACAGCAGCGTTTATGGTGTTAATGCTGGGAAAGAAAGGGAGACGCTGTAATTGTGGAAACCCTATTTAATTTGAGGATTCTGTTATCTTGTCACCCGGGCTGAGATTTCACTAATAGATTCTGACTCTGGCAAAATTATATGCTCAAATAGATGGGATTTTAACAGACAAGATTCCATTGATATTTCTGTGAAGACGCAGTGGTGGCACTGAGTGTTTAGAGAGGTGGTTTTGCTTCAGGAAATCATGGGAGGGAAAGGGTGGGAGCAGAGCTGGATCATCCCAGGGTGGGAGCAGAAGGTCCTCGAAGCAGCAGGACACAGAACCCCTCTGAGAAAGTCTCCAAGGCACCAGCTGTGACCTGGTCATGCCAGTCAAAGTCCCCACCCTGGTGTGACCAGAGCAGGGAGGATGGGCCCTGGTGTGCTCCAGGCTGGGTCTATAAACAAAGGTGTTTCCCTGGAAGGACAAATACCCACCGAATTTTCAATTCCCTTCCCAGGTAATGGACAATTATTTCTATTTATGGCAAAATCATAAACTCCAGATGCCAGGAACCCATTGCATCTCCATCAAGATTATTGATTATCTTGCAGCTTGCTAACAACTGTTCCTGGGAGATCCCCTCCCTTCAGCCCAGCCTGATTCCAGCACAAATCCTGCAAAAACCCATCACTGCTTCATGTTGGGTGTGCTTGTGAATGTGCAGGGCTTTGGAAGACCCTGCTTGCACTTGAAAAATATTTACCTGGAAACCAAAGTGGTGATAAAGCTGCCTGTGCCTGCTATCAGGCAGGAGCATGGAGCAGATATCTGCTCCACAACACGGGAACACTCAGCTCCAATAGCATAATCCAGCCATGCTGGATTTACCCAACATTTTTATCTGCCTCGCTGCTTTTCCTCCCCTTCCTCTGTGNAAAAAAAAAAAACAAAATAAAATCACAAATAGCCTTGTTAGTAGATATTGGAGGGGTTTATCACTTTCACTTATTTATTTATAGCTGATTAATTCTTATCGGGGATGCCAGCTGTCAGCAAGACAAATGTGACACCCCATTAACACCTGATTCTCTGGGAAGGCTGCACGGATGAGCGATGTTGTTTTGGTGAGGCAACCGCAGGGTTTGGCTCAGGGCCCTGAGGTCCCGGATATCTTCCTTCGCCAGGAGCATCCCAGAGCCAAGGGAGCGGCCCTGCCT
>VYXD01010578.1:439896-455311 GCA_013397195.1 Hylia prasina | reverse complement strand
TCCCTTCCCTCTCTCCCTGCCTCCCTTTCCTCCCTCCCTGCCTCCCTTCCCTCCCTCCCTGCCTCCCTTCCCTCTCTCCCTGCCTCCCTTCCCTCCCTCCCTGCCTCCCTTCCCTCTCTCCCTGCCTCCCCTGCTTTCCCTCGGGTTGTGAGAGAGCAGCGTGTGCTGTCTGCTCATCCTGTGGGGGATTTGTACCTCCTGGAGTGAGTTTTAAATAGCCTTGGGCACTGCAGTTATTTCCTTTATTGCTCTGAGGAAATGGGGTTCAGGATGGGACCTGAATCAGGTTCGGCAGCCAGAGCTGGTGAAGGAAGGAGCAGTGATAGCACAGAGAGCTTGGGCAGGAGGAGCTCCCATTTCCCTTGGAAACACATCAACAGTGTGTCAAAACATCCTGCTCAAAACACAGAAAACATCCACTGAAAGCCAAGCAGCTTTCGTATTCCTGATGAAATACTGGAATTTGCAGCAGGAAGCAGGCAGAACTCATGGGGGGAAAAAAAGATAAAAATCATTCTGCCAAAATCTTAACAAATTCCGTCCTTGGTAGGGAAACCTCCTGACCACACCCCCCTCTCCAGTCAGAATCCTAAAATGGTTTGGGAAGGACCTTAGAAACCATCTTATTCCAACACAGGCACACCTTCCACTATCCCAGGTTGCTCCAAGCCCCATCCAGCCTGGCCTGGGACACTTCCACGGGTCTGTGGGCACCCACAGCTTCTGTGGGCACAACTTCTCCTCAGTACAAGTTCTAAACTTCCACTGCCCCATGTCCCCAAGGGCCACATCCACAAGCCTTGTAAACCCCTCCAGGGATGGTGACTGCACCACAGCTCTGGGCAGCTGTGTCAGAGCTTGACAACCCCTTCCCAAGAAGAAATGTCTCCAAACCTCCAGTCTAATCCTCCCGTGGTGCATCTCGGGGATGTTTTCTCTTATCCAATGTCTTCTTACTTGGAAATAAAATCCTTTCCTCAGGGAAGAAAAACCTGTTTGTTAAGAGAATTCCTTCTAATTCCATCGAGACAAAAATTAAACTCCCAGGAAGATGTGTTTTGCTCCATCTTGCTTGCTTTTTACCAGTTCTCTTTCTAATGGAGTTACTGAGATACTTTTGAAAGCAAAAAGTCTTATCTTAACCTCTGCTCTTTTTTTTGGAAACAATTTAGTGCAGTTCTCTTATCTGAGCAGAATTAAAGGCCTTACAAGGTGTTTGCACCCTGCTATCCTATGTCTTCCGCCCTCCAAAAATGCTACAGACTTTAAATAAGTGTAATTAAAGAAAATTAAGAAAAAAAGAAAATAGCTGATGGTAAAATATTATTCTTTTGTGAAGGGGGATCAGAAAGCAAACAAACCTTCCACAGGTGGCTGCCAAAGAAATGAGGAGGGAAATAAAAGCTGCTCCTGGGGCAGATCTGCTGGGAAGTCTGTGACCCCTGCACTGCAGGTTAGCTCTGTTTGGTTTGTGCTGGGCTCTGTCTCGCCGCTGGCTGTGCAGGGACGAGGCTTTGCCCCGTGCACAGAGGTCTCTCTTGGCTGGGCTGTTGTGTCCCCAAGCCCTTCCACTGGGATGCCTCTCTTTGGGACCTTTCCATGGAGGAATTTTGCTGCATGGCTCTGTTGGCTCAGGGATAAACCCGACAGTCAGGCTGAGTTTAGGATCTGAACTTCCTCCCATTGGTGTTTTTGTGTCTTATCTGGTGGGTCAGCTCTGTTATTGCAGGGACTAGAGCTGGGAAACACAGCCAGGGGACACGGAGGTGCTGCCAGCGCTGGTCCTGCTCCCACCACTTCCAGTTCTGTGGGAACATTGGATTTGTGGGGCCAAAGGATCCCGTGCTCCCCACCCAGCCCTCACCTGCAGGGTCATCTCCTCTCTCCACTCCTTCCAGTTCCACTGGCACAAAAACTGTGTTTCTGCCAGGCCTGATGCCCTCTGGGCTCCTGGGAGAGCCCTGAGCCCAGTGAGGGGTGTGAAGCACAAATCCCTCCAGGAGCTCAGGGATCACTGCTCACTCCCTTGGACACTCGGGAGCTGGGCTCTGCTTGCAGCAGAACAGATTTAGTGGGAGTTCAGGCTTTGTTTCCCACACCAGGAATGTTCTCAATCTGCCCCCCACTCCTCTTGGAACAGCAGAACCAGGACAAGAAGTAGAGGTTTTGTCCTTCCAGGTGAGAAAGCGACCAAGAGTTAATTCCACACATTTGCCAAACATTTACTGGATGAGATTTAGGGAGAGGGGCTGAGTGTGAGCGTCCTCAGCCCAGCAGGTACCCACTGCTTCACCCTAAATCCTCGTTCTCCCCATCTGCTCTCTCTTTCCCCGTAGCTCCTTGCCGCGAGCACCATCTTTGTAGAACACAGAGCAGAGTTGTGATCACTGGCAGAGGAGTCGCCACCGTTTGTTTAATAAATACCGATGGGAGGGCGGTGGTGGGTGAGGGGAATTTCACCTTGAAAGCTGATCCGGGCAGCCCTGCCCTGCTCGGGGCAGTCACTGATGTGCAGAATGTGTGTGAGAGGAGTTAAACACCAGATGTCGGCGGATGCTTGATGGAGTCGTTAGTGGGAGCACTGGAGTGGGCAGTGCTTGGGGGAATTAATGAAATCGGTCAGCCCTAGCACCAGGAAGAGGGGAGAGGGAGAGGCTGATGTGAGATTTGGAAAGAAATGAGGATTTAATGAGGTGCAAAGAGGACACAACGGAGGTGTCTGCTCTAATGGGGAGAATGTAGGGTGGGAGAAGGGGCCAGGACCCCGCCACAGCCCAGGGGGTGCGAGGGGAGATTTGAAGCAGAGATGAAGTGCTGGGGGGCACCGGGAGGTGCCTCTGGGGCACTGCACAGGAGCTGAACTCCGGGAAAGTGAAAGAAGAGGGGGGGGAAGGCCACATGGAGAGCAAGCAGAACCTATTGCATTAATGTGATCAAATCTGCTTCTACTCGGGATGACTGAGCAAGGCTTCCGTGCAGATGGTGAATTATTGGGTTTTTAAAGAACACATCTTCCCAGTCACACAAAACCACGGACAAAAGTTTGAAGCTGTTTCCTTGAACAGTCCCAGCGACCTGAGTGATGATGAAAAGACAAAGGGCACAAGTCCAGGTGGTAAATCAGTCCGGAGAGTGCAGCACAGTGCTGCAGCCCTGCCCTCTCTTTCCCTCACTGAGCACTTTTATAGCCCAGGCTGGGGGCAGGTGAATTTGCATTTAAACTTTCCTTCCCACTCCGTGGTGGCACTTTCTGCCTTCTGCTTCTTTGAAACGGGAGATGCAGAATTGCCCAAGGAAAATAAAATAAAATGTCATCTTTTTTATTTAATATTTAACTGCTGCTTAGACTCCTCCAAGAAAAGACCCTGATATTACTGTTTGGATTGAGTTACGATGGCTCCGCCTGAAAGTTATATATTGCTGCTGCTCCATTATTCATTAATCGTAGCTTTTCCTGTCAAGATCAACATGTACTTCTCAGCTGGTGCCTTGCCTGTGCAATGCTGCAGATAGGGAGGGAATGTAAAAAAGATGCCTCTTAATTGTTTGGGGATTTCAGACACGGCTTTTAAAATGTCACTGTCGGCTCCTGAACGGTGGCATCCTTTTCCTTGTGAGCTCTGGATTGCCAACAGATGTTAAAAGCCCGCGCCTGTACCAGCTCCTTGGGGAGCAGGAGAGGGAATGAACAGCATCAGGACACAGGCAGTGAGGGCTGGGGATGAATTCTGTCCCGGGGAGCAGGGAGAAAGCCCAGGCTTGGGGACTCCCTGCAGCCTAAGCACCGCTGGCTATGGCAAGGCTGGAAGAGGGGCTGGGCTTTCGAGTGGTGGAGCTGCCAGCAGACAGGGAAGTTTAGGGGGAAGGGAATAAATTTAGGGAATTTTCTGTCTGGCAGCTTGAGGGTGAGCGTTCCTGGGTAGATCCTCCCTCTCCAACAGACCTCACCTGAGGTCTTAGGGCACCTCTGTGGTTCAGCTCTGGGGGATGAAGGTGAAGCCACCGTTCCATGGGATGGGGCCCTGCTCTCCTGCAGATGCTGAACACTGATCCTTTGGTTTGCTTTGCTTGTGAGTGCAGCTTTTGCTTTCCTGATGAAATTGAAGTTATCACAATCCATGAGCTCTCCAGATTTTACCTTCCCAATTCCCTCCCTGATATCCTGCTGTGGGGAGTGAGCAAGAAGCCATGAGGGACTGGCTCTGTCTGGGGTTAAACCATGACATTTCTGCAAGCAGGACACTCCTCAGTAGTGAGGTGGTGCAGTGAGGAAGGAAAAACCACAGGTTTCACCGGATTTGGAGAGAGTTAATGACTTGTATGAGGAGAAATTGTTCCCAGAGCAGCTGTGGCTGCCCCAGCCCTGGAAGTGCCCAAGGCCAGTCTGGACTTGGAGCCACCTGGGAGAGTGGAAGTTGTCCCTGCCCATGGCAGGAGTGGGACAAGGTCCCTTCCAACCCAAGGCACCCCATGGTTCTATGAAGAGCACACAGAACAATCCCATGACAATCCCCAGACCCAGGGTCTGGGGGCACCCCAGGTCTGGGGGTGCAGGGTGGGCACTCCCGGGGCACAGGACTGTACCTGGCCAGGAGCAGAGTCTGCCTTGGAAGGAGATGAGCTGGGAGCACCTTCCCAAGGCCATGGTGCTGCCAGATCTGCCCTGCCTCATCCTCTGCCCCTCTGTCCCTGTCCCTGTCCCTGTCCCTGTCCCTGTCCCTGTCCCTGTCCCTGTCCCTGTCCCTGCTGGTAGCAACATGAGGGCACAGTTCAGCTGTGCCCCCTCCAAGGGAAAGCCCAACATCCCCAAATGTCCCTGGGACACCAGAGCCTTTTCCACAGTCAGTGAAGGTGTTTATTAAGGAGCAGCCAGGACCCCAGGATGCAGGGACAGTCCTGCTCCCCTCACTTGTCCTTCAGTTTAATGGGATACAGGCATAAATCATAGATCTGATGCTGCACATGGGCTCTGCCTATATTTTTTTTATAAAGAACATTTGCTCTGATTTATAGAGCCCTGGGTTTTGAATTAGTCTGGCTTGAAAACTGAATCAAATCTTTCCATCAAGTCTGTTTTTCTGCATTATGAATGGCTTAGCTGTTTAGTAACGGAATGCCAATCAGCCATTGCTGCTCTCCATGGGCAATGCTGAGAGGATCATTTCGGAACATAGACTCTGTGATTACCTGAAATGAACTGTAAAATTGTATTTTGTTTAAAGCTTTCTCTTCTGCTGGGAGGTTCCTGAGTGGATTGTGGAGTTGCCTTGCCGGTGGCATGAGGGGTTAAAGCAGGAGGGGGACATCAAGGGAAGAGGCATTCCTTGAGTTTCTGCCAGAGTTCCCTCATGTGTGGAACCAGGATCACTTCCTAAGCCAAAGGGATGGCCTAGGAGTTCAGCCCAGATCACATCTCTGGCCTATACACACAGTGGGATAATTAATGGCTTTTTCCTACTTCCTGCCTGTTCTCCTTGCTTGGGGAAGGAGAACTGTGCAGGAAGAGCACTCCTGGCACAGAGGCTGCTGGAGCCATGGATCCAGCCACGAGCCTGGATCCCCTCACAAACCTCAGTTGCCCCTGGAACTGCTCTCTGGCTTTGCAGGCAGGAAAAGGTGCAGCACAGCCCCCAGCTTTGCACAGAAGCTGTGCAAAGGTGCTGGGAACACAGCTCCACATGGGCTGGGGCAGCTCCTGACACAGCTGGAGATTCCCAGGGACATGCAGGAGTTAGAGGACAAGGAAAACGCTGGGATGCTTGGTTCCCACTCCCCCCAGCGTCTCAAAGCCTAGCCTGAACATCAGAACATCCTCCCATGGACATGGAGCTGACCCAGGACCCTCAGCCAACACTTCGTGGCCCAAGCGCAGACCCCCCTGAGCACCCCGAGCTCCCCAGAGCTGCTGCAGCCCCACCAGAGCATGAGAGATGAGAAATACTTAAAAATCCTCGGAGTCAGCCAGGCTGACCCTCCCCTGCAAAGCCCACCCTCCCTCCAGGCTGAATTTGTCAGAAGTCAGCTTTAATGAAGCTTCCTCCAAGGAAGGCCCTCAACACCAAGGTGACAGAGCTCCCCACCTTCAGCTCATATTTTCACTTTGTCACATACACAGGAGCATAAAAAATAAGCTGTTTTTCAATCAAACAACCCAAGGTTGTCCAAATCTTTCATATTCAACCCGAGTGAATTATTCAGTGAATTATTTTGCTGTATTTAATGAGTTCCAGTTTGATTTGACAACGTTTAAGTTTACACTCTCTGTCTGCTCCCATCCATCTCAATATGAGAGATTCGCTGACATATTCCTTTAAAGTCACGTTTAATGGTTTTGAGTTTGGTCTCATTAATACAGAAATGATTTTACTAAAGAGCTCACATGCTAAACCCACTCTGCAGAATACATCAGCAAAAAACACTTTAAATGGGCTGAAATAAATAACTTTCTGGAGCTTTCATAGGCAGCTCTAAAACATCTAAGCCCAGATATACTCGAATGGTTACATCAAATCCTTGTTTTGTAGAGAAAACTGATACAATTCCACATGAGATCATGTCAGGCCAGGCTCGGGTCACAGTTCCAGGCTGGCAGTGGGGAGGAAAGGGGTCTCATCTCAGCTGTCCTCATGTAAATTTGGGTGTTTTGGCTGGTGCCTTGACCCCTTTTTCCAGCCTCCCTGCATGGGTTTTGCCCAGTGCAGCGGCGTCTCCCCTCCACACCCCTTGACACACACAACCACAGGAATTCTGAAAAATCAGGAGGAAAAACATAATATTAGCATGAGTATCAGGCTCTAAATTGGCTGTTTGCTGTAGCTTTGGGTCTCATGGGGGACTGTGAGTTCTGGTTGAGGCTTTTCCTGCCATTAAATCTCATTTTCCTCCCTCATCCTCTGCCACTGTTCCAACATCTGATGGAGCTTCACTCAGGTCACCCCTGGGGACTTTCTCCTCTGCTCAGCTGACAGAAGGTGGCAGAAGCATCGTGAACCTCAATTCCTCTGTCAAATTTGCTGGGAAATAACTAAAGCATTCAAAAATGACAGAGGTGGGAGAAATCAGAGATCCACGCCCTGTGCTCACAGCGTGGAGTTTCTTTAGAGCTCAATTTCCTTCAGAAAACGGACAAAACACCTGCAGGAAGTTTCCAATTTATAAATTGTGTGCAGGGTCTCACCAGGAGGGTGTGCCATTGGTCAGTGAGAAGCGCAGCAGAGAGTGGGGCTGTCCCTGCCTCAGTTTCCCTGCTGGAAAGCAGGGCTGAAGGTTCGAAACCCTTTTTATTTTAATTCCCTTTGAGGCTGACACATGAAGAGCTACCCAAGAGCAAAGCAGTCGCTATTAAGTGGTGGATTCTGTACCTGGGAACAATAGGTGTTTGATTGTGCCAGTGCCAGGAGATTGCCTTCCATGAGGGTGTCCCTGGCAGGTGCTGGAGCTGGGATCTCTCCCGGTGGGAAGAGCCGTGAGCTGTGATGTATCGCTGCACTCTGGAAACAGTTGTAGCATAACTGTTCCTCGCAGTGGGCAGCTGCAAAGCAGCTCCTTAAGCTTTTATCACAGCAGGGCAATATCGACAGCCAATGAACTTCCCCTTCCCGAGCACTTGCAGAGGGATGAGTGTTAAAATCCTCCACCCGTTCAGCTCCCCGTTGATTTCCATCCGTGCTGAGCTCATCACGGGGCTGTGTCCCACCACAGAGAGGTTCTGGCTGAGGGGCTGTGCCCGAGGACAGCGGGCTCAGCAAACAGCCCCGGTCACTGGACATCGGGGGGGCAGTGCCCTTGGGGTGGGGAGAAATACCCAGGGATTTCCTACAGCTGGGAGAATCAGTGGGAGCTGAGGATGACACCCCAGACCCCACTGCGGCCCCCACACCCTGCCCACACTGGTGACTGTCAGGGAGGGTCCCATCCTGGGACAAATTCCATGTCAGACGAGGAAGGGCCCCCTAATTCCTCGGGACTGACAGGTTTGGCACTGCAGTGTGGCGAGGGAGAGGCTAAAGGCATGGAGTAAGATAAATCTGGACAAACACAACATGCTTGATACTTTGCCTCTGCTCCACCTGGCTCCTCCTCTCCTTCTCTGTTCTGTCTCAGCACTCCAGCCAAGGGTCATTAAATCAATGAGCAGATTTCCTGGTATCCAAGCACTCGGGGTCAGGATCCTGTAATGCCCGGGCACGCGAGCGCAGCCTGCAGCACATGCCCTATTCATTAGCGGGATCGTTATTATTGATGTGTCACTCACCATCCCCCCATCGATCCTGGCACACCCACAGGGGCTCAGAGCTGGGCTGGAATCACACACAGCTCTCCTGCAGCCTCGGGATTGATGGGCAGGGAGCAGAGGCTCTTCCTGGAATCACAGAGATGGAACGGCGGCTCTGACAGTGAAGTGCCAGGATTTTGGTAATTGCAGGGCTTGTGGAAGGGGTCTGGAAAAGGAGACAAACAAGAGCTGGAGAGCTGTGCCAAGGGGTGCCTGCTGGAGATGCCTGGCACAGCACTCAGGTCCCAAATGTCCCTACATTTGCATCATGGATTCAGTTTGAGGTCCCTCAGGACAAGAAAAACACTGAGGGGCCAGAGCATGCCCAAGGAAGGGAACAGAGCTGGGAAGGGTCTGGAGCAGCTGAGGGAGCTGGAAAGAGGCTCAGCCTGGAGAAAAGGAGGCTCAGGGGCCCTTGTGGCTCTGCACAGCTCCCTGCCAGGAGGGGACAGCCGGGGGGCCAGGCTCTGCTCCCAGGGAACAGGGACAGGAAGAGAGGGAATGGCCTCAGGCTGGACCAGAGGAGGCTCAGGGTGGATTTTAAGGAAAATTTCTCCATAGGAAGGATTGTCAGGCACTGGCTCGGCTGCCCAGGGCAGTGGTGGAGTCTCCATCCCTCTAGGCGTTTAAAAGCTGTGTGCAGGTGACCTTGGCAGTGCTGAGTGATGGTTGCATTCAGTGATCTCAGAGAGCCTTTCCAACCCAAATGATTCTATGATTCAATCCTTCTCCCTAAAAAATTGCTGGACCTACTGTTCCAAAGCTCCCAGATCACCGTTCCAGGACAGAGCAGGGCTGCCCAAGTCCCAAAAACCAGGCAGAGCTGAGGTCCCTGCGGAGGAACTGACCCCCTTGCAGTCAGCTCCTCATCACCTCTGGGTGGCTGCAGACATCTCAGGGCACAGCAGGGCCCTGTGTGCCCGTGGGAGGAGTGGGATGCACAGATTCCAGCTGTCCAGCTTGATTCATGTAGCAATTCCAGAGGCTCTGAAATCTGGCGTTATTTGCACAGAAAAAGCCAATGCAGTGACTTTCACAATAACTTTCTGTTATCATTCTGTTAAATGATCCTGCATTCAGGCCCCAGGAAAGGGGACAGCTGGAAAGGCAAAAAATTGAAAGTATATTTTTAATTTTAGGGGGTTTTTTTCCCTGCTCTGAAATGTTTCACCTCTGAAGGCAGAGCGTGGGCAGGCAGGGAAATACAGCAAGATTATCAGGAGCCCTTGGCATGTTCAGGGCAGGGCTGCTGCAAAAACAATGTCTTGTCCTTGTCACCCTCCACACACAGCTTTTGGGGGTGAAGAAAACCTCTCTCTCACCACACTACCCGAAACTCAGTCCCTGTCTATCTCCCCACTGAGATCTCAGCTCCTCATCTGTGTATATCATAGATGGGATAGAGGCTGAGGTGTAGGCACAGATGGAGATGGATTGGTGGAAAGCAGTGCAGCCATCCATCTGCTCCTGAGCCCTGCTGCACTGCCCAGCGAGGAGAGCAGCTCTCCTCCCAGATGAAGACTGAGAGGAGATGGATGGATGGCTGAGTGGGTCTTTATTTAATGCATCCATCTCTCTCTTCTCCCAGACTGACCCATCAGACCATCTCCACATTTTTCCTCTGCCTATTTATGCTCAGAAAGCCTGATCCATCCAGTTCCCAGTTAAGGATTTTACAGCTCCTCTCATCAAAGAGCAAATGTGTTTGACCCTTTTCAGCACCATAAAATTACTTGCATCACTCCTTGGGTTTGTTATGGTTTTAATGGAGAGGAGCAGAGCCTGAGAAGGAGCAAATACTAAGTGCTGTCCCCAATTAAATGTCAGGTTAATCATCCCCAGGAAGGCATGAACAGCATTGCAACAGCTAGGCAGGGTTCAGCAGGGGGTGCATGAGGGATCCAGCCCAAAAAATCCCATAAAAGCCCCATAGGTCCCCTGGCTTGGGTGGGTCACATCCATTGGGATGGCACCAGCTTATCCATTGCCAGGGAAAAGCAACTCCCACTGGGGGAGGAAGGGCTGAAGAGATTTGGGGCTGACATCTGGAGGTGGGGCTGATTTAACTCCCAGCTCCCTCTACACTCCAGGCCATGGTGGGTAACTTAGGATGGCTCAGAACACACGGCTGGGATCATTCCCATTGCTCTTCCCTCCCTGGATCCCTGTTCCCACTCTGGAGAGAAAGGAGCTCAGCGAGGGCTGCTGCCCTGAAAATGTTGCAGCCAGACTTTATCACACCTTAAAAACCAAGAATATTAAAGGAGAAGGGGAAAAAATATTGACTTGGGGGCAACTTCAGTCCTCAGCACAAGACTGGGGCTTTAGAAAATGCCTATTTGGTAAAACTGAACTTCTGCACAGAGGAGGCTGCATCCAACTCCCTCCTTTCTGGCTGCCTCTGGGACATTTTTGTCTTTGTTCGTGTTTCAGCCTTGATATTTGCAAAATAAAAGACATTTCTGGTTTGAAATGATTCTGCATTTCACAATGTCGAGCTGATTATCGTGAAATTAATTATTACAAACAGAAAGTTAACACGGTAGAAACGGATACAAAAACCTCCCCAAAATTGCCGAGGGAATTATTTGCACAGATCAAAAGCAATTTACTCTGCCAAGCTTTTATGTTGCAAATGGTTTTTGAGAGCTCCTCTTCCCAGCCCAGCGTGGTTGGCAGGGGAGGTTTGCTGAACCTAAAACATTTGGCAGGGCAGGAAAATTCTCCCTCCTCCTGGGTAAGTAAGGTCAGCCCTGGAGGTGGAGGGACCACAGGGATCAAAACCCAGGGCAGCCCCAGGAAGGGGCTGAAGCATCCCCCTGTTCCCAGACCCACATCTAACACCAATATTGCAAATTAAAGATGAGGGGATGAGGGTGGGAGCAGCCAGCTGGATGAGGCAGGAGACCTGCACAGCAACAGGGGTGCCTTGGGTGCAAAATATTTTGGGAAATGCCCTGGCAGGCAGGAGGGGCCAGCAGGCAGGGCAGGGAAAGGGCAGCTGCCTGTCTGCTCATCTCCTGTCCCAGGCAGTTTGTCCTTCATTTCCTGAGCTACAAATACACTTGGACACATGTTCTGAATTTAGAAACAAGCATATTCAGTGGAATTCATATTTTATGAAGTTCCTTTTAGGGGCATATTGTAAAAGAAATGACTAAATCTGATTTTTCCATTCTCTTCAATCTCTTAAAACTTCCTAATGAGTGTCAGGGAACATAAAAGGACCTGCTTAGGCTGTGCTGTGAACCAGGAGGTTCAAGAGCCTGTGAACATCCCGGAATTTACCTGTATCAATGAGACATTTAGAATTAGGATATGGTTTCCCCCACAGCAGCCCAGGAGAACTTTGCCATTACTCCTGACTCAGGTCTGGGGAGGAATCCAGTCAAACATGAGAACCTTGCACGTCAGGACTGTGTTCTACCCCTGCTGGATAGTCCTGGACATGGGGTTTCCATCTTCTGCTTTATTCTTCCTTTAATCTTACAAACCTGACACACAGAATCACACCCAAAACAGTTGAGGCTGTAAAGTCCAGCACTCAGATCTCTGAGGGCTCAAATTTGCCATTCTGATCTCACAGATAGAGAGATACATGAGAGAGATAGAGAGATGATAGAGAGATAGAGAGATACATGCACATCTCTGCACTCCAGCTGTCCACTGAAGTGCTGACAAAATGTCAGGGCCTCACCCCTGCAGCTGTGGCTCCAGGCTTTCCCAGAGGATAAACAAGACATAAAATGTGGATGTGCTGCAGGTGCAGAAAGCAGCAACACCTCTGCCTTCCCCCAAAACCTTCTCCTCAGAAATGGAGGGTCCTCAAACCACAGCTTGCCTTTGGAAATAAGGCAGGATTTGTGTCATGGGCTAGGTCTGCATTAACAACAATGTCAGCAGAGTTTCAGAGAGTGCTTTGGAGCAGCCCCAGCCCTATCCCATGCTCTGGGCATGGCTGGGATGCTCCCAGAGAACCTTCTCATCCAGGAGCTGGGCAGGAGCCAGTTCAAGCTCTCCAGGATGGCTCCATAGTATGGACAAAGCTGAAGGAGATACATCTCAATCCCAGCTAAGACACCCATGGAGATGCTCAGGAGGGCCAAGTCCCCATCCCTCACCCCCAGCCAAAGCTCAGAGGTTTGGGAAATCAAGTGTGCAAACTTTCTCTGCACCTTCTTCAATCTATAAATCACTCTTCAGACATTTGGGTTGGGGAAATAAATGGTCCGTGCCAAAAGCAGTGAGAGATAAAGCTGTTAAGTGTTCAAACGTGTGTCTAATCCCTTTAATAGATCTCTTGCTATTAGTTTCAGCACTCCCTGTGGCTCTGCCAGGCCCTGTCATCATTCCTGGGGATGATATCTGCAGGTGGCCTATCTGCCCCATCCAAACACTTTTCATATTTCAGACTCGTTGCATTCAGCACAAAGCAGCCATGGGAGCCACTGAGACATAAATCTGCCACCCATCCCATGGGGAAACAAAGGGCTGGAGGGGACAAGGAAGAGGGCCCGGGGTCATTTGGCAGTGACAACCTCCCACACAGCTCCAGGCTGGCACAATTCTCCTGTTCATTGAATGTTGGAAGGTACGTTTGCTCAGGATCTGTGTGGGACAGTCCTGGGCACAGCACCTCAAGACTGGGAGGAGCATGTCCAGGGCAGGGAACAGAGCTGGGAAGGGGCTGGAGCCCCAGGAGTGGCTGAGGGAGCTGGGAAAGGGGCTCAGCCTGGAGAAAAGGAGGCTCAGGGGGGCCCTTGTGGCTCTGCACAACTCCCTGCCAGGAGGGGACAGCCGGGGGGGTCGGGCTCTGCTCCCAGGGAACAGGGACAGGAGCAGAGGGAACGGCCTCAGGCTGGGCCAGGGGAGCCTCAGGGTGGACATCAGCTGGAATTTCCCTGTGGAAAGGGAGCTCAGGCCTTGGCAGGGGCTGCCCAGGAAGGTTTGCAGTGCCCATCCCTGGAGGTGCCCAGGGAATTCCTGGATGTGGCACTCAGGGCTCTGGGCTGGGGACAAGGTGGGGATTGGGCACAGGTTGGACTCGATGACCTTGGAGGGCTTTTCCAATCTCAGTGATCCTGTGACAGTTTGGAAAAGAGTAGCATTGACCTGAGAGTCTCCAGAACAAATCTGGCCAGTTTGTGCCCTTATAACCAACCTCCCTGGGCACACTGAAGGTCAAGTGGCCAAGTTTCCTCTCTGCTCTAATCACTGCTGGATTTTTAGGAGACAACGGAGAGCAATCAAGGAGTCTCTGTGTCCTTCCCAGAAGTTAACGGGCCCTGACGCCTCATCCTGGCACTGAGAGAGCTCCATAGGAGCTCCAAGGCTGAGTTTGCAGCTGCCACATCCCCGTGGGTGCCCAGTTCAGCACCTTCCACCCAGGCAGAACACGGGAGCTGCTCAGAGACTGCGGCTCTGCAGCCAGGAGGGATTTACAGCCCAAATTCTCCCACCTCAGCTCAAACCCCTGCCCAGCAAAGGGCAGTGCTGCCCAAGGAGAGAGCAAAGGAAAGATGCAGCGAGGACATGGGGAGTGCAGTGTCCTCCAGTCACATTCCAGCCTGTTTGAACAGCCACGTGCTCTCTGACCAGATGCTTCCAGCAAAAAACTGCTCGGCAATAATTCACAGGCAGCTCGGCTCATAAAGCTGGGCCAGGCACAGGAATTGAGCACTGCATCCACTTTTCATGTCCCCTGTCCTCTCTCCGTGCCTTTGTTGGGATGCCAAAGCCAATCAGGAGGTGCTGAACCTCCCTGGCTCATGTTCATTTCTGGTAAATAATGACCATTAGTATTCAGCCCAAAGACCTCGCAGCATTACCCAGTTCAATATTTGCTGCCCTGTAACAAAGACAATCCATTTCACATGCAGCACATGGGAGTGCAACCTTTTGTTACTGAAGTTTCTTAAATTTTTATCTCAGAAATCAGTGAAGGAATTGGAATTCCACATCTCATTTTATGACCCAGAGAAAAAGAGGGAAAATTATGAAAGAGAGGGAAAGTAATGAAAAACAACACCCGAGCTCATCCAGATATCCTCATAAATTCTTTAACAATTTAATTACTGGACATTCTGTGCCTTGGTTTTAAAGCTCTGAATGAGTGCTGGGATTATTTTGTTGTGGGTTTTTTCCCCCCCACAGAGTCCATAGAATTGCTTGTGGTTTGTAGTTGATCTTCTTGGAGAAAGAAATTATTCTCCACCCAATTAATCTAATTAGAATGTAATCAAGTTGTAGAGATCTGTGCAGCAGTGTGAGTGATTAGGAAAAATTACCTTTCTGCAAAGAGTTTAAATTTAATTTTAGTTTCATAATCTGAAGCCCAAATAAAAGTAAGTGTAATTTGCACTGCAGTCCTTCGTGCCATGCTGCCTCTTTCCTGGGAGAGCAAATTCCAGCTGGATCCAGACAAATTCCTCTTGTGTTTTATGGCTCAATCCATGCAAAACCAGTGTGTTCCATTTTTACAGGGGGAAATGAGAAGACAAATTCTGCTCAGGATCACACAAGGGTGGGTGAGAGCTGCACGGGTGGGTGACAGGGTTTGGATAGGAGATGCTCCAGGGGTGACTTCTGTGAGAAGGTTCTGGAAAATTTCCCAGTGGGATGGACCCAACATCACTTTGCAGCTTAGGGGCCCGAGGGAGCAGCTGGACCTGTGCCAGGGGAGGGTCAGGCTGGGTGTCAGGGACAGGCCCTGTCCCCAGAGGGTTTTGGGGCACTGACCAGGCTTCCAGGGAATGGGCACATGGCCTTACCCTTGCCCTTGAAGGAAAAGGTGAAGGAAAAAGGAAAAAGAGATAGTGGGAGGGGGAGTGAGGGGGGGAAATTAATTGCTTAAAACTCCCATTGCTCTTCATTACCTCCTTCATTACCTCCTGCTTGCTGCGAGTGCCAAGGTTCATGTCCCAGCTGGCAGGGCCCAGTGCCTCTGTGTGCCAGGCTGCTGATTCCCCCTTCCCTGAAACCAGAGGGGGCTCAGCCGGGGCTGCGGAGCCAAACCAGCGTGAGCAATGTCCCTGCGCAGCAAATCCATAATTGTCCAGGGTGGATGGAGGGAGGGATGGGGGATGGGGGATGGATGGATGGATGGATGGATGGATGGATGGATGGATGGATGGATGGATG
>VYXD01010578.1:383728-432631 GCA_013397195.1 Hylia prasina | reverse complement strand
GGGAGCGCGGGTTGGGTTCTCCGCCTCCCGCCGGGACACGCCGGGCCCTGCGCACACTGCGGGGCAGTAAAAATGATGGAGGGGAAGGGAAGGGAATCATCTGGCAGATTAAAAAGATTCCTTGCACGGTAACGTCTGCCAGCCTTTGTACAAGACCCAAGATCGTCCCTGTGATCTGCAGTGAGAGGCTGAGGAGTTTTTTCCCTGCTGAACTCCAATTTTGGCTCAAGGGAGGGTGGTGTGGCTGAGGCGAGTGCCAGGGCTGAGCCTGGCCCAGCAGAGCAGCCAAGGGGCAGCTGCTGCACCTGCAGGGGTTGCCACTTGAAAGGCAAATTTCAGCTGCAGAAAGGAAAGCAGGTCTGGGAAGCAGCTCCAGAGCTGCTGCATCACAGGGTCTCCTCCTCTTGCCCAGACCAGGTTTGCAATCAGCTCCTGGATTTTTCTCCTGCTTGACTTGAACAGCGTTGGGGTATTTTGCTCCACAGCATTACCAGGGTGAGGGAGAATCACAGAATGAAAGAATGATTTGAGTTGGAAGAGACCTTTAAAGACCATCCAAGTCTACCTTCCACTATCCCAGGTGCCTCTCAGGACCTCCTACCTTCTCCTGCAGCCTCCTCCCAGTCTAGTGGTGGTGTCTCTAAACCTGCATCCTTTGCGTGGTCAGGATCAGCTCTGTCCACCCCAGAGCTCCAGAATCAAGGACAACTTTGAGGTGCTGAAATCCCTACAGAGCAGATGCCATGTCTTTGTTTGTTTATTTGTGTAGCCCTGGTTTCATGCTTGAGGTGTTTGGTTTCTTCTGAAATTATTTCCCAGGGAAGCTTGGTAAATATGAGGAATGGTTTTGAAACTATGTTATTCATTCCTTTTGACAGAAGGGACTTCTTGATGTCCCTCTGGTTTGACCAATGTAATTGAAGAGGTTTGCCTTTGTTTCACCAATCAAATTGGTCTGTGTAAAATAGTATGTAAGAGAGACACATCCCGAAATAAAAAGTCATTTTATAGCCTTCTGAATCTCGGAGTCTGTGTTGTTTGTGGTGTAAAACAGCCACATGTTTGTTTGCAGACACAGGAGTTGTGCAGAGCTGTTCAGCATTTCCACTTCTGTGCTGAGCCAGAGAAGCCATGGAGCCGTGTCTGCCTGTACCTAACCCAGCAGGAGAGCAGGCAGGGATGCAGAGGTGGGTGTGCAGGAGGGAGCACGGGCAGCACAATCATGGCTGGAAAAGGACGTGGTCTCCCACGTGCCATGGCCACTGCCTGCTCCCATCCCATATCTGAGCCAAGCCGGGTGCTGAGGTGCAGGGCTGTGGGAAGGAGGGGAGGGTGGCAGGGGCAGGGGAAGATCCCAAGAGTGGTGGTCCTTTGGGGTGAGATCTGGGAGGCACTGATACCTCGGGGGTGTTTATTACAGCAGCAGCCATGGCAGCAAAGCAGAGTTTGGGGATGAGGGAAGGGGTGGGCACATCTCCTGTTTCCCAGTGTCTCACCAGTCTCAGCATCGCCCCAGCTGCTTCAGGCTTCCTTCCCCTGTTAACCACTGCAGGGCTCCAGAATCCCTTCCTTCTGCATATACATCTCTGCCCCCCTTTCCCATGTCCGGGGATGCAGCTATTTCTGTATTACAGGGAAGTTTTAGGAGCAGAATCCATTAGGGGCTCATTTACAGCCGTGCCCTAAGGCAGACACAAACCTCACTTCAGTGAGATGATGGAGTCATCCATCAACACCTCCTCGCTGGCCTGCCCTGTCTGGGAGCAGCTGTACTGAGCACCAGCACCAGCCCATGCCTGTCCTTTCCCTCTCTGGGCAGCCTGGAGATGCTCCAGCTCTCCCAGACCCCTGTGAGCAGCAGCTCCCAGAGAAACTGCCCCCAGCATCGTCCCTCCCAGCTGAAGGGAGGAGGTTTCTCCTCCATGCCCTGATCTGCAGCCTCTGCAAACTCCTGGGTTGTGTCCTCCCAGCTGCATCACAGGGATAGAGTTTGAACCTCTCTGGGACAAGGGGAAAGACCCAAATTTTGTCCAAACCTTGCCTTCCTGCAAGGAGCTAGCAACAAAGTCAGATCCAACCTGAATTTCCTCCCAGCTCTCATTTTGATCAATCTCTTATCATTTCTTAGTGGCCATTTGTGATAAGGGTATAAGAAGAGCTTCCTGTATCAGATCAAAAGCCCATGGAGGCCAGTCTCCTGGAAGGTTGGCACAGGAACAGGACAGGCCATAAACCATTCCCAGTTCTGGCCATCTGCAGCTCGGGGCCTTCCTGAGCCAGATGGAGCTGTGAGTAACCTGTGTTTAAAAGCCCTTGATGACCCTTTTCTGGCCACATTTCTCCAATGACTTTCCAAACCCATCCCTGTTTGGTCTCCCCGGGCCCTGTCACGAGATTCACAATTAGATCAGGCATGGTCTGAATGTCTTTCCTCCATGAGGGCAGAGATCTTGGATTTCATCTGTTGCTGGCACCAGTCTGAACTCTCGTCTTTCTTAAATCTCTGCCAGGAAATGCAAGTCATGCCTGGCCAAAATCTGATGTGGGGCAGGGCCGAGGTGCCCAAGGGACCCCCAAACAGATCTCCCTGGAGTCATCTACCTCCATAAGGTACAGCTTGTCCCTAAAATCTCCCTAATTCTGAGTAAAGGTGCTCCTATTAGGACCATCCCAAAGGTTTGTATTTTCAGACCTCATAACTTTTCCCATCACTATCAGGTTCCTGATCTAACAGGAGAGAAGTTATTTTTCTTAAAAAAATGGAGAATCAAAAGGAATTAAATTACATTTTTTCAAGTTGTGACTCAAGAGAGGAGCTTGTACTTCCCTAATCAGGCATGAAGAGAAAACCAACCCTCTCCAGAGGCTGATATCCTTGGTTCATATTCAGCTGGAGGTGGGACAGCTCTGTCCCATCTGGTTGGATATGGACTGGCTCTGATTAGATAAAGTCAGTCTGGCTTTCCAAAATTTCCATCGGGCCTGGATCAAATAAAACATAAACCACAGGTCTCTCAAATCCTGTTTTCAGCCTCCATGGTTGGAGATGCTCATGCAAGAACTCTGTGCTGTTCCCCCTGAAAATTTCCAGAGGGGAAATGAGGACCGGGAAGCCCACACGTGGTGTCCCCTGCTGATCCAGACCCTGTCACTGTTTGGCCATGAACAGTTTTAGTGCTGAACAGTGACACTTTGGTTTACTGGTGTGCACCCCAGATGGTGGCAATGTTCCTTCTGGTGTTTTCTGGAGTGGATGACAAGAAAGGAAGGATTGCAAGAAATAAAAAAGAAAGTTCCTAACAACTAAATGGATCAGCACACACCTCGATCTCCTTATGTTAAACACTGCTGACACAGGCCCTGCACTGAACAGATCTGTAACTTCCTTTAAATTAGCAATTCCACAGACACAGTAGGAGCTTGCATAAGAATTGTCCATAAAGGGAAGAGAGTCACAATATCAGCCTAGCATGAAACCCTGCTTTCTGCTTTTTAATTAAGATTTCAAGCTTGTTTCTCCCCTGAGGTGCTGTGAAAGATTTTGCCAGATACGAGAAGCAGCCAGGGTCCCTCTCAGCAAATTGGCTTTCCCAGCCCTGCTCACACACTCTTCCACACCAAATTCCCAGTGCCAAACTTGGGGTACAGCACCCACAAGAAGGCAGAGACAGTAAGTTGGGGCCTGGAGCTTTCCCTGCCTGCTCAGGTCCTTTTGTGGCTCCCCTTTCCCAGCAGGGTCTCTGTGGAAGCAGCAGGGTTTGGTCCATGTCACTCTCAGTATTGGACAGAAGGGCAGCAACTCCTAGGATGACATTTCCAGTGTGAATACCTTTGTTTATATATTTTTAAAACTATTCTGCACGCTGCCATGTTCTCTCAGCATTCCCTTGGAGATCCTCTTTTCCTGGCTGCTCCCACCTGCTGTGTATCCCTGAAGCTGGAAAGGGAAATCAGAGAGACGTGAACAATCAAACAAGTTATCATCCAGAATTAAAGGCAGATGTTGGCATTTCCATTTGTCCTGGTCCATTTCTCCATCACAACCCTATTCCTTCCCAGAGCAGAACGCAGTAGATTATAAACACCTCAAAGGCAAAGCAGAGAACACAGGTCTCCCTGTGGAGTGCCAAAATTACCCCACAGACACGGGGGTCACGGCCAGAAATCCCTGTCTCCCTCCCTTCTACATCACTGCCAGTTCTGGACTTGTTCAGGAGGCACCAGAGGCACCCCAGACACCCCAGCACGGCTCTCCCCCAGCTCTGGCAGTCGCAGAAGTGTCAGGACTCGTCGCTGTGCACATCCATCACTCCCCGTAACGCTGCCCTCCCAAGGAAACCTTTCCCAAGCACACAGCGCTCACATCCAGCAGCCACCACGTCCTTCCCTGCCTCTCCCTGCCTCCCCGTAGGCGGGGCAGGATCCGGCCAACCATGCCCCAGAGCAGGGATTTGGCTGTATTTGCACTGAACCAGGTCCCCATCATCGCCACCTGCAAGACGAAGGGAGAGGCACAATGATGAGAGCCACTCATCCCGGTGCTGGCTGTAACCCCGCGGAGGGGACACTGACAAAGAGTGCCCTGGAAGCACCTCTGAAGGTTCCACAATTACAGCCATAAAGAATTTAATGCACAGTAAAAGCTGTGAGTGAGTTATCGAGGGCTGGTGTGGAGAGGGAAGCGAATGTTTTGCCCTACAGATGTTCATAAAATATTTAGTAACTTTAAAAAGAGGAGGGAAAAATGCAGCTCAATAAACCACTGTTACAAGCAGGTCCACTCTGCCAAGCAGCCCTTGGAATGCAGGATTCCTCTCGGACTCATTACCTCCCAGTGCGGCGCTAAAGGGGCTGTGGCTGCTCACTCCTCTTCCCCCACACCACGCAAACAGCTTTATTTAGAAGCTGAGATTGGAGCCCAGCTCCACCAATACCCCTGGCCTGGATGTAATTAGGCATCAGCAGAGCAAAACTCCCCAGTCAAGGGAGAGTGGAAATCCAGGTCAGGCAGCTCCCTGTCCACAGCTACCTGCTCCCAGCTGGAAGAGAAATGAATTTGGGGAATGTGAGGCTGTGCTGTGGCCTTTTCAAGCATCTGTGTTTGACTGGGGCCAGAGGCAACTGTGTAGAAAGTTTTTTGGAAGAAATGAGTTGGGTGCCTTTGGCAGCGAGCTGGAGGCTTTCATAGAATCACAGAATCCAGGAGTGGTTTGGGGTTGGGAGGGACCTTAAAGCCCATCTAGCCACGGCAGGGACACCTTCCACTGTCCCAGGCTGCTCCAAGCCCCATCCAACCTGACCTTGGATGCCTCCAGGGATTCAGGGGCAGCCACAGCTGCTCTGGGCACCTGTGCCAGGGCTTCCCCACCCTCACAGGGAAGAATTTCCCACCTAAACTTCCCCTGTCAGTCTGAACCCATTCCCCCCTATCCTGTCACTCCAGTTCCTGATGAGCAGTCCTTCTTCAGCTTCCCAGAAGCCCCTTCAGATCCTGGAGGGGGCTCTGAGCTCTCCACACAACTTTCTCTTCTCCAGGCTGGACAGCCCCCACTTTCCCAGCCTGTGTTTGTGCCCCCCTGCCATGGGGACAGACCAGTTCAAGCCACATGAGGAAGATCTGTCCAGTGCTTCCTCCCCTTCCCCTGTGGCCTTGCAGTGGGGTTTGCTCGGGCAGTGCTCTCCCCACTCCCAGTGTGGCAGCTGAGGTGGGAGCAGGTGCCAGTGGGGCAGCCCCAGGCAGGCTGAGCTGCCAGCCCCGGGCTGAGAGAATCTTGCAGAGCATCTGCCTTGCATAACTGAGGGAAGAGCAGGTGATTTCCAGGCTGTGTGGAAAAGCCCCCCCGGGAGGTCAGTGCCGCGGAGCAGAGCAAAGAGCTCCCGATGTGCCGAGCGTGGGTGACACCAGGAGCAAACCACAGCAGCCTCGCTGGGCTCAGACAGACAGCAGCAGATAAAAACCCCAAACTGCTGTTTTGACATTTGCTCGTCCCAAATGAGGATGAAAAATTCAAAACACGTACGGAAAAAAAAAGTAACAGGAGAACCAGAATCCTGTGCAATTTCTATTTGGATGTGTCAAAACAACTCGTTTTGGCACAGCAAGCAGCCACCTCTGCCCGTACTGCTGGGGGAGCTGGGGGACAGCCACCAAGGCTGGGGGTGGCACCCCAGAAGCCACAAAGGGAAAATGATACAACCTTCCTTGAGGACATCATGGTTCTGAGCATCTCCCTTGGGGAACACAAACACCTGAGTTCTCAGTCAGCTGCAGAAAATACAAATAATCAGGAAAAAAAGCATTTTGACAGGAATAAAATCTGTTCTTTAGGCTGAAAATTTCCTTTTACTTTAATATAAGTGCGTGTTTTGAGTGAAAGGGAATTAAGTGTCTAAAAAAAGAAGTTCTTTGAATTAAGACTCATTTCAATTTAAGGCTGTTGAAAGGCAGAACACCAGGTGTTGTGCAGAGGTTCCTTTGTTCATTGTCACAATTCAGCGTGGATTTGCAAAATACTTTGACTAAATCTGTTCTGATTTTTCTGCCAGAAACATTTCAGGTGACAATTTTTTACCCCAAAAGCTTCACTTGAGGCAACTCAGACAAAACAGTTTAACATCAGCCTGGAGGGAAGTATTTTGTTCTTACTTCCCCAAAGAAATATACATTTCAAACACTTGCAGGGGGAGATAATTTGCAGAAATCTTCAGTTTTAGAGAAACCCAGCAGAGCAAGGATATTTGCCTGGAAAAATCTTTGTCAAATCCAGTATATGCCATGGTCCTTCCCAGGTGGCAGCATCTGGTTTATAGTGTCATCACTCCAAAATTCAGCACTGAGGTGAGTGTACAAAAGCAGGTACAGAATTCCCAGCTCCAGGAATCCAGAGCTCAGTGCTGGTGCCCAAGCAGGGCCCCAGAGCTGCAGTCCCCAGGCCTGGTCCAGGCTGTGCCCCTGACCCTGATGGGTGAACTCCAGCAGCCGAGCAGAGCCCGGCCCAGAGCCTCCCTGAGCTCAGCACCAGCCCTGGTAAATGCTGTGCTGCCCCTCCCTCTGCCCCTCTGTGCCTCCAGGAGGGGTGGTCTGCTCAGATGGGATGGAAGGAGAGATGGAAACATCTGTGCACAGCCACAGCTTTGCAGCATAACCCCCTGGGAAAGGCTGAGAGCTGATTTATCACCACCAACCCCTTTTTCCAGCACAACCATCCTGAACTCATCCCTCCAGAGCCAGGAACTCCTTTTTCTCCTCAAATTCTTCCAAGATGACAGGAGTGGCTGTTGCCCTCCAGCACAGTGGGTCAGACCTGCTCCAATGGTGTCTGAAAGCACCCTGAGCGGGGGCCAAGTGTGCTGCCCTCCTGCAGGATCTCAGGGTAAAGAGCTCTTAAAGTTCAGGGCTTCCTCCCACACTGCTGGCTTGGTGTATTTAAACTCTTTGCAAAAGTTTAGATTTTTTTTTTTCTTTCTTTCTCTGCTTCATTTTTTTCTGATTTTCATTGGATAAGCTCAATTAGTCTTGCCTTGTGCTTTTCCTGAGAGTCTGCTTTGGTTCACCTCATTCCTAGGGGCAGCCCAGGTCTCTGTGGGGTGAGGCATTAAGGGCAATCCCTGCAGCCCAGAGCCACGGGGCTTCGTTGTGTCCTTTGTGGAGAGTTTTCTCCTGACAAAAATGTGCATTTTGGATGGCGAAGCAGGAGCACTTCCAAGCTCACTGGTGGAGGAAGAGGGCTGTAGCCAAGTGCTGTAATTCAGAGCAGACCCTCATCTGGCCTGATTACAGCAGAGCTGCCACCAAACCTGTGCTGGCTCAGGGGTGAGGAGCCATCCAAGCCATCTCTGACAGTTCTGGACTCACTCAGCTCAGCTCAGCCTGTCCATCTTTGCAGGATTTCATGCCACATCTTGGTGGAGAGGTCCACCAGTGAAAAATGGGGACTCCACCTGCTCCAAAAACAGCAATTCTGAGTGTAAAAGCAAATGGAAATGTTAAGGTTGGCTTGTGTTCAGAGCACAACCACAGGGCTCAGCCCCGGACCACTGGGAGCTGTCAGTGCAGGAGCCAAAGTTCCAAGCTTGGACTGTGAGCTGGGAGGAACCAAACTGGCTGTGTACATCTCAGGGTCTTACCATCATTGTTGTTCCTGTTATCAGCCAGAAACCCCCAGCATGGCCTTGAAGCAATGCAATTTAAAAAACCCACAATGATATGAATGGTCCTTCCAGAATGGGTTCACATTTTCCTTGGCTAATGGCCCATCCCGTGATTCCGTTTGAGCCAAATCCTAAATTCTAAGAAAAACTCCATCATCTCCCTTCTGTTTGAAGGGAAACTGCCAACATGTCTCACCCATAATCGTCTGGATCTGAGGAGAGACATTCAGATTTATGACAGGAGGCAGGGAGCCAAGTCCCATTGATCTCCAGTGGAAATCCCTCAGTGAGAAATCCCTCACTCCCATCGCCGGCGGGAGAGCCAGGCTTTGCCTGCGTGGCTGGATTTGTTCTCCAGCTCTCAGCACCATCCAGTTGGAATTCCTGTTGCTATCCTGTTATTATCTCTGATTGAGGGGATGGGAGAGGGATTTAAGCCATTCCTGCACTCTTAGGCTTGCAGTGATGTGCCTTTACAAGCCCTTTTTCATTTGTTGTCCTCAAAATTGAGTTTCCTGGGAGAGTTTTCTGGGCTGGGGCAAAGTCCCACACTCCTTTACTTGCCTTTAGGCTCAGGCACAAGTGGGTCAGGGCAATGACTCACTTTCAGTATTTAAAGCCAGCCCAATAAATCCCTAAATGACTTTCTAACGCACAGTAAACATAATCAATGCACATTAACAAAGCACTGGGAAGCCAAGAAATTCTTTGGGGGGTAAAGCACATACCATGAATCTTTCCATGTTGTTGTATCAGGCAGGAACCACTGGCTACCTCATTGTGTTCAACAGAGACAGATGGCAAATATTTTCTAAAGCCATTCCTAGGCCAGCCCAGGTTTTTCAAAGAGGATTTCCTGGAGCAGAAAGATCTAGCCCTGAAATTTTAGGTATGTAAATGCTTTAAGATTCAGGTACATACAAAAAGGGGTTTTTACAAATGTCAGAGAATTGGGGGTTTAAAGGACCTCTGGAGGTCTCTAGCTCTCCTGAGAAGACTTCACTGTTACCCCAGGACCTTGTTCAGGCAGCCTCTGAACACCTCAGGGATGACAGCTCCTCCAGCTCTCCCAGGGCTGCACAACCTTCCAGGGAAGGGAACAGAATACTGGGAAGATTTAGGGACTTCCAAACTGAGTGTGTTCCTTTTACACCTGGAGGGGGAAATCTCTCAGAGACAGATTCTGGATGAGGTTCACTCACCCTGACATAGACACAGGAAAGTTAAACACATTCATACACCTCCAGCTCTCTCCATAATCCTTGTGGAGGAAAAAAACAAAACAAATCATCTCATGCTGCACCAGCTCAAAGGGAAACACCAGGCTGTGGAAAGGCCCCTGGAGCACCCTAAATTCCAACCAGCATCTCGAGTGACTCCAGACCAGTATCTCCAGTGACTCCTGACCAGCATCCCCAGTGACTCCTGACCAGCGTTGTCACAGGATCCAGAGGTCCTGACCAGCTCCAGCCCCTTGTTGTGCTCGGAGCTGCACAGACATGTAGCCAAGTCCCTGCCCAAAAAAACCCTGCAGTAAAAATAGACAAGACAGAGGCACAGATTTCTGGAAAGATGCACAGCAGGTCAGGAGCAGAGTTGAAATGAGGGAGCAGGGAAGTAGCAGGTCTGAGATTCCACAATTAAAGTTGTTCTTTTGGCACTAAGGCACAAATCATACAGTTCAAAATGCCCTGGCCCAGATGCTCTGGCCACCTTGAATTCAGAGTCCAGAAAGCTGCAAAGCCTGAGTCAGACACAGAGCTGGTATGCCCAAAAACAGCTACAGGCGCAAAGTGCTTTTCCCAAGACCCACAATTCATTCATGTCCCTGGTTTTCAGTCTCCTGAGACAATTTTTTCTGAAGCTGGGCATCCTCTCCAACTCCCACAGCTTTCCCTGGGCTCTGACTCATCACCCCAACCCTTTCCCTTGAAAATCAAGATGTGTTGCCATTGCATCATTAGCTGTAATGGCAGATAGTGTTACTGATAGTTGCCCTTAATTAGCAGCCCAGCAATCAAGCTAACTGTGCTTTGTGTTCCTTACCCCAGCACTGTGTTTGGGTTCACAGAACACTTACAAATAGTATTAATAGTAATTGCACCAATAATAACCACGGTTGTGGGATGTTTATGTAGCATCCATCTGCTCCAAGATCCATGGTTACAGATAACGCCGCAGCCATCTGGCCTCGCTGGGTGCGCTTGGCTCCTGCTTATCAGGATGGCAAATCAGGCAGCCTTGTCTCCATCCCGGCAGCTCCCACTGGTTCCGACTTGCCAGCAGCTGTAAATCACCTCCTAAACTGCAGGCACTCCTGGAGAGGAGACGAGAACCCCCAGGCTAAAGTTGGGAGCACCAAGATGTAAAGCGAGAGCTTCTCACTCCAGCACACACCGAGGAGAGGGGAATCTGCAAACCCACAGTGAAATAAGGACAGACACCGCTGCAAACGCACAGGCACTTCCAGAGCAGTTCCAGTCTTATTTAAACCACTTTTTAAAGTAACCCTGGCTTGGGTGGCTTTGAAGGGAATCCCCTTTTTCCTGGACCCTGGGTGAGGTGCTGGAGAGGCCCTGGCACAGCAAACACAGCACCACACGGAGTGTACTGAACGCCTGAGACACATCCCATAGTGCCACATCATCAGTGTCACTGCTGAACAGGCTCCATCAATGTATCTGCAGGGAGGGCTCTGAGCAGAGCCCAGGCTCTGCTCCAGCAGGCCCAGCAATGGCACAAGGTGGTGACACACAAGTGAGCCAAGTGCCTGCTGGAAATGGCTAAAAGCATCCCAAAACTGGATATTTTTCATCACCCCTCTTTTTTCTTCCCCCTTGTGCCCATGGCAAGAGCTCCAAAGTGAAAGAAAGAACAATCCCTGTTCTCCCAGCAAATGGAACCAGCACTGGAAGAAGCCACCAAAGCTGCAGCAGTGACATCCTGCCCCAGGAGCTTTGGCCTTGAGCACTGTGCCCTGAGCAGGATTTCCATCCAGCTCTTGCTCAGGAGGTCTCCCAAGAGAGTAAGTCCGAAAACCACGGCTCTCAGGAGCAGTCTGGCAAAGGATTAACGCTCATTCCTGCTTCCCACAGAGCCCCGAGTGCCCCCGGACAGGAGCTCTGTTGTAGTTGTGCAGGGCTGCAGGAAATAACTTCCAGAAAAAATGCCATGGGCAGATCTGGGCTCCTCAGGCCCTACAGGGACAGACAACATGGCAGCCAAACCAGCCCCCCAAAGCCTTGGGATCTCCATTTTGGCTTCTGCGGAGCCTTGGAAAGCTCCAGTTCCCTTCCAACATTTTGATCCTCAATACCCGAATCCCACACACTGGTTTCCCTGGCTGGAGGGCAGGGGTGATGTGTTTTACTGCCAGCAGGAAATTCTCTCCTCTGCCCAGGAAGGCACTCAAGCAGCACTTGCAATTTTGGAGGAGTCACTTTGGCTGGCTGCAGCCAAGGCAGCCCAAACCAGCTGGGTTGCTGGAGTCCTGCCAGGTCCTGGCAGCTGGAAACACTTCATGGCAAACTGGGCATCTCCTTTGGACAATCTTGACCTCCAGGGAGCTGTACCAGAGCAAATCCCCAGCAGAGCCTTCATGCCAGCTGGAAAGAGACGCTCTCTGAGCCAGGAGCTGCAGGGGATTTGCCCATGGAGAAATCCAAGGCAATGCAGCCCAATTCCAACTTAGACAATGAGCTATTTCTGTGAAAATAACAAAAATCCTCCCCAGAAAGCTTCTATTTACAAACCGCACCTGAATTCATCTTCTACACTCTTTGAGGGAATTTTACAAGTTTTGAGGGCTTTCACAAGACTTTGTGGTTTCAGACAAAAATATCTTTTCTTGTTAGAAACCACATTTGAGGGTAAAAGTGCTCATTCCAAGATAAATATCTGTCAAGTATTCTCATCAAACAAGGAAAAAGATTCAGGAAATCTGGCACTTTTCTCTATAGTTTTGACCATGCCATCTTTTTTCCAATGGGAATATCCTTCATGTGAAAGTGTGTCCCATGTCTTGAGCCACATTCCTAGGTGCTGCATGTTAAGGAAAAGCAGCAAGATTTGGTTTGCCCTTGCCCCCAGACACACAAAACTCTCCAGTTAAAATTAGGGGAAATAACCACACGTGTAAAAAAGGGGAGAAAGTTTCAAATAAACTCCTCCTTTTTTTTTTTTTTTTTTTTTTTTTTTCTTTTTTTTTTTGTGTTTCTCCCAGTTCAACTGAAGCTCTTCAAAGTTTCTCCTCTCATGGAGTTGAGTTATTAATCTTCAGATAAGTGATGCTTGAGCCTTTGATTAAAATGACTGGGGACCGTCTCTGCGTGATTAAAGAGAGATAACACAATACAAGGAAGAGGACCTTACACCATTATTATGGCAAATAAGCTCAATTCCCAACTTGGGAGCTGCATCAACTTGTCTAATGTAATAAATGCTTCCCATGCTGGAAACATGTCAAATTAGGCTTTGAGATGTCAGCCTTGAGTGTCCGAAGGCCTCGGAGCCTTTTGGGGCACTGTGTGACTGCCAGGCTGATGTGACACAGAGCTGGAGGTGACACTGCCCCATGGGGCACTCAGGGA
Organism: Hylia prasina; assembly: GCA_013397195.1. NCBI lineage: Eukaryota > Metazoa > Chordata > Aves > Passeriformes > Sylviidae > Hylia > Hylia prasina. The sequence goes on along the minus strand of VYXD01010578.1, from coordinate 419,891 downwards.
GCAGCTGAGAAACACCAGCACAGCGTCTGCCAGCTCTGAGAGGTGGGAGGGAGTGCAGTGAGACCCACAGATGGATGGAGAGAGAGGAAAGAGTTTGGGGAGGCCAAGGGATAGATGGGAGCTGTGGCTGCACCTGGATCCTGGCAGTGTCCAAGGCCAGACTGGACACTGGGGCTTGGAGCAGCCTGGGACAATGGGAGGTGTCCCTGCACATGGCAGGGGTGGGATGAGAGCTCTGAGGTCCCTTCCTGATTCCATTATCACAGCCCATCCTGATTTCATTCTCTGGGATCCAGGAGAGGCTGGCTGGACCTGTGCAATGCCCCTGCAGCTCTGCCCAGGTCAGAGTCACCAGCTGCAGGTCCTTGCAGGGAAACTTCCTGGGGCTTGGGCAAACAGCAGGGGAACAGCTTTATTTAGTCAGAAAAAGCATAATTTCCAATCTTTGCCAAACTAGAATAGCTGCTCTGAAGGGGGGAAAAAGCCATTTTTTGTCCAAAGCAAATGTCTACCCAAGGATTTAGTCAGACCTACCCGATCTGACTCCCTGATGGAGACCAGCCAGGAGCCTCTGCTCTCTTCTGGAAGAAAGGATCATTCATTCCCTCCCCAGGCACTGTGTGGGGCTCCATTCTCTGATTCAAGGAGCTGCTGTAGCGCCATAGCTTGTAAAAGTGCAGACAGATAGTTCACAGACGCATCCTATTTGTGGCTTAAAATACACCAGTTTATCATGCAAATGATATGTCAACAGAATAGCTGCACTTGGCAATACTTCCCGGAGTAAATTAAGCAGTTAAACATACCATGTGTAATATTAAAGAGGTTATGTGTTACATATAATAAGCACTTGAAGCCAAGTTGTCAGGAAGCCAGGTTTCCTCAGAAATCTGAAATTCAGCTCACAGGAGCCAAGGTGCTCCTTCCCCCTTGAGTGGATGATGTTTGGGAAAAATAGGGGTTCTGCCAAAATACCTTGAGGCGCCGTGGTCCCAGCTGGGGCCCCGTGGAGGTTTTATCCATGGGATGAATGGTCCAGTCTCAGCTCCCAGGTTGGCATTTCAGGAGCTGGGGCACACTCAGGGCTTGCTCTGTGCATTTTTCACAGCTTGTGCTCTGTGCATCTGGGAACTATTTGCAAGAGCAAAAATATTGCAGGATCCAGTCTTCTCCAGGCTTTGCACTTCCTGGAGGGTGGAAATACCAGGCAGGAAAAGAAAAAAAAAAGAAAAAAAAAAAAAAGGTCTTGGATTGTTTCAGCTCTGCAAATTGCTCCCTGAGGCAAGCAATTGTTGTAAAAAACATACACAAATATTCAGATTCAAGTTTAACCAAATACCAGGGCATTGGGATTTATTCAAGTGTCAGCAGCCCCCAAGCTTGCCTGCTTATTTCAGGGTTCTCTACATCAGCAAATGTTTTCTGTTTCATAGAAACTCAAAGTCAAACCTGGGGGGAGGTCACAGGGCCCAAAAGAGTAAAATAAAAATGTTCCTTGCATGCCCCATGAACCGGCTCATTACACTCTGCTCTCCACAGTGGAAACAGTTCCAGTGATTTATGGGGAATCAAGGCTAAAATCCCATTTGTTTACCAAGGTGATGCCTGGCTCCAGGGTGCTGTTTTAAAGGGATCTAATGGAGTGAGGCACAAGATGTTCCTCAATCCCACCTTGCCTGGGCTCTGCCCCACCCAGACCCCAGCCCAGACCTCCCCTTCCCCAGCACTTCCAGCCTCTCCCAGCTCCCCATAACCATGCTGCACCCAGTGTCTTCATGGACACCTCCCTTTGAAAGGACAGCTCTTCTCTCCCTCAGACTCTGAATTTCAAGACTGCTGTGAGCATTTTGGGTAATATTTTCAACACATCCTACAAGCTTATCCTTCCCCCTGCACACCCATGCACACATTCCTTATGGTTTGCTTCCCGTCAGGGCCCCAAGGGCCTGAAGAGATGATAAAGTTTCTGTAAAGTAGGTGTTTCTCAGGCATTTTCCACAGTTCATGACCCTGTTTAAACCCCTGTGAGAAACAAAGAATGATGCATCATAAACCTTGGCAAAAGGATAGGTTTGAGTTAATTGCTTCAAAAACATGCAGTGATGAGAAATCCAGAAATACAACTAGACAAAAAACACCTCTGCTGTTAAAAACACTGCCCTACTCCCAGGCTGGGCTGTGCTGGCAAAGCCCTCCAGGCACTGGTGCTCCTGCAGCCTCTCTCTGCCAGGATGGGGAGATTTGGGAAAGGACCATTTTTCCTCCCTGCAGGTGTAATGGGGCCATCAGCCAGATACTGCCCTTCCTTGCTAAATTAATCCATCACACTCCTTGATTTTCCCTCCTAAAGGTGTAATTTCCTATTCATTAGTGTTTTTCTAGGTCTTGTTTGAATCTCCTCCAAGATCTCCACGCCCTTTAGGAACCAGGGATCCTGAGCCAAGCTCAGGGTTATCACAGGCCTCCTGTGCAGGACTGGCCGGTGCCTCACAAGCTGCTCATCAGGGATCTTCTGTCCCCAGGGCTTTCCTGGGTCATCAGTTACCCAATTCTGCAATGATCCTCTGCATTCCCTGGCTGCACAGCAGAGCATCCTTTCCCAGATTTAGCCTTGTGGGAGTTGTGTGAGCTGCTCATCCAAGCTGTGTCAATAGAGAGAAACAGAAACAGGCGTTTTCCAGAGGAAATCCATCCCACTCCCAGGGTTATCTAAGGTCCAGTGAATAACTCCTGCTCTGGAGGTGCCTCCACCCATCCTAGGACCAGCAGTGGACCTCACATACCTGACCTTAAGGTGGCCTCAGCTCAGGGAGATGAATTATCTGACATTTGTATGAAACATGGTGTTTACTTGACCCGAGGCTCAGTGTCCTTAACGGGGGCTCTGCAAGAGCCCCTTTCTTCCCCAGTCTTTGTGTCACTTCAACATTTATCCATGAAGATTTTACAACTTCTTCTCTTTTTTAGCCCAGCTCCTTCCTGGGGCTGTTAAATGGGATGGGGTCAAGACCAGCCATTTCAGGTCTCTATGAGAAAAAAAAGCTCTTTGCCTGGAATCTCCTTTTAAGACTCCATTTGGAAACCAGTTACAAACTCCATTTATTTGATGTGCACCATCTTGATTTTAGATGGCTCCACTTTATCCATTAGGGTTGTCCTATGACACGCAACCAAATGCTTTTGAGAAGTTTGGCTGATGTAAGAACCAGTGTAGAGGTGGCTGATGAGCCTGAGACTGCTGAGCTGGGAGGGCACAAAGGATTGTCACACCCAGGGGTCTGACCCCTGAGCGACACAACTGTAAAATTCCATCTGTTAGGCTCCTTTGAAAATCTCAGCTATAAATCTTCCAGGCCCAATCCTTTCCCTGCAGAGCTCCCCTGGAAGCAGCAGTTGCTTAGGAAGCTCATTCGGATGTTGGTGGGGACAAGGCAGGGAAGGGTCCAGCTCCAGCTGCACTCAGGTCTCTCCTTCCCATGCTGACCCAGCAGCAGACTCCTAAAAGGATTCATATTTTCCACGTTGCTAATTTTAGGCTTTAGCTTTCCAACACCCCCAGACTTGGAGACACAACCCCACTGCCTATCTGCAGCTTAAATGCTTCCTAATGGCCTCAACCCCGAGATTTACACTGAGCCAACTCACTTTGAAACCCTTCCATAAAAACGCCTTCTGCAAACAGATTTGTTTCATTATTGTCAGGCCTAAAAGTGCCTGAAGTAACAAACAACTTCAAACTCCTTCAGATTTATTGTGGCACCAGGTTTGCACTTCACTGCAGCCCCGTGCACCTGGGAGCGTGTCTGAGTGGGGACAGGCAGCGGAGGGGGATGGAGAGCCCTGGTGCAATGGATCAGTGATTATGGTGCAATAAATATTGGATGGAGGATCTATGATAACATCTATTACGGCTTTATGAAATATTGATAGTGTCTGAACACATATTGCCTGCTGAACAGCTCGTTCCAGAGAAGTTTAATGAAAGACATCTGTCGTTTTATCCTTGAATCTCCATGCAGGAGAAGGATGGCCCCGGTGAGGGCTTCCAGAGCGCAGAGGAAATGGGCTGAGAGACTCAGGCTCACCTATCCAGAGGCGTGGAGAGACACAGACTGTTTTATGTACACACAGCCTTTCATTTGGGGAATGAATTAACTCCGTGCTCCTCCGAAATCAATCCCTGCACAGACAACTGCCTTTAATGGGGCCAATAAAAAGAATGCACAGACTGCTGTGGAAAGGGGTGGGAGAGACTGGAGACTCCAGAAAAATCAGCTCTTCCTTCAGGCTCTTATCCCTGATCCTTCCCTCTCCCCAGTGAACCCTGTGTGCAGCATTAGGACACAACACACCCCCTCCCCCCGCAAAAGGGATCCAATCCATGATACACATTCACACCAAATCATGGAATTCTGGAATGGTTTGGGTTAGGAAGGACCTTAAAGCCCATCTTAATGCACTCCTGTCATGGCAGGGACACTTCCCACTGTCCCAGGTGCTCCAGCCCCAGTGTCCAGCCTGGCCTTGGGCACTGCCAGGGATCCAGGGGCAGCCACAGCTGCTCTGGGAATTCCAGCCCAGCCCCTGCCCACCCTCCCAGGGAACAATTCCTGCCCCATCTCCCACCCTGCCCTGCCCTCTGGCACTGGGAAGCCATTCCCTGTGTCCTGTCCCTCCAGGCCTTGTCCCCAGTCCCTCTGCAGCTCTCCTGGAGCCCCTTCAGGCCCTGCCAGGGGCTCTGAGCTCTCCTGGAGCCTTCTCCTCTCCAGGTGAGCACCCCCAGCTCTCCCAGCCTGGCTCCAGAGCAGAGGGATGCAGCTCTGTCCAACTATTTCCAAACTGAGAAAAGATTTACTCCATTTTAGCACTTTTACTTTATGAAAATGAGAGGAAGACCTTGCGTTTTCCCCTAAATTGAACCGCTTCCTACTTGAGGCTTCAAACCAATTTAGTGAACACCCTGAAAGCCCTCATGTGGACATTTCTTACACTGGTAACTTACATGGGGTATTAAATAGCACTTTAGCTGAATGAATGGAAGTTTAAGTAGCAGTGTAAAAAAAATAGATTCATGCCCCTCATGACAATTTATCCTGTTCCCAGTTCACTGCCCCGGCCCAGTCCGGGGTGCTCCAGGCTCTCAGCCCACCCAGCTCCAAGGAGGATCAGATGGACATGGTCAAGCGCTGGTCAAGCACGGCTGTGGGCCACGGCTGGGGTTGAAACTCCTCTCCAAGACAGCACAGGTCCAACTCACCCATCCCCAGGCTCGGATGGAGGCCCCCTGTGTGAACATGCACACCACGGAGCCTGCGGCCAAAGCCAAGCTTTGTCCTTCCCATCCCACCCTCCTTCACTTCCTGCCATCCAGGGCAGCGTATTTCTTCTCCCTGCCTCCCTCAACACCCCTTTTCCAATGGCATTTCCCTCCCTGCTGCCAAATGGATGCCGAGGAGCGCGGGGACAGTGACACACGGCTCTAATGTCCCTCGCTGCTGCAGTCTCCTCCCATTATGGGGAGAGCAGCAGCAGGTTAGATGCTGTTAATGGCCTCTCCACTGGTTTATAGCTTCTCTGGCACCATTCCTGGGCTCAGCACTGCTGCTTTACTGCCCCTCTACTCTGGGGACACGTCCCCTCCAGCAGCGGGACCGTGTCACGCGTGCCATGTGCGGTGCCACACGCGGGGGCCGGTGGGGGGCACGACCAGCAACAGCACAAACACATCATCAAACATCAAAAACACACTGAACAAAGCCAGCGAGCCTCAGCTCGGGTGGGTGGGGGCTTGGGGGGAAAGGGATTTTTATTTTGTGTGAAGGGAATGAATAATTCATAGGCAAATCATTGACATGATAAATTCCTCCATTTCTCCTCTTTTGTGAATCGACAGCAAACAACTTCCCCATTCCTCCCCTCTGCATTTTCATTATTCAGAATTATTCACTAAACAATTGCTTGGAATAATTCTGGGGAGCAGATTCTCTGCCGAGGATGTCGGGCTGACGTCAGTGGAACTGGAGCCAGCAGGAGCTGGGTTCAGAGGCCCTGAGCCTTCCAGCACCAGGATTTGGGCTCCAGGTTTGAGCCATCCTGACCCGAGGGGGCACAGAGAAGCTGGATGCTCCCGTTTGCCCTCTCACTACACGGGCAGAGTTCTACAAATCAGGTTTTTCACCATGAAGATGGTATTTACAAATGGGCAGAGGTTAGAATTGCTGGGATGACATGCAAAATTGCTGGGTGTCACACTGGCACCTCCGGCAGCATTTCTGCCACCGTGCCTCATCTCCAGCCCTGCAGGACCAAGGGACAAAGTGGGATTTCTCCATTTCCATTTCATTTGCTGCAAATGAGCCCTGCCCTTCCCAGGAACTCTCCGAATGCACTGCCAGGCTCATGAGTGCAGCCCTGCCTTTGATATTCATGGGAAGTGAAAAGAAAACAACCCAACGTTTGCTTTTTAATTTCATGGGAAATTTTGCAGGTGGCTTTTGCTTGGTTCTGCACTTCATTTATTCATTTACACACTGACCCAAACCCCATACGAACAACTGAATGTCTCCAGACTACCACAGCTCTGACTCAGAAAGTCCTTGATATTTATCTGCCTGCAGTTTCCAATAAGTTAAACCCAGCTGACCTGAAATACCAAATTTCGAGGGAGCTCTTTGGCTGATGAGTCCCAGTATCTGACAGCAATTGTCTGGGGTGCATTTTCTGTATTTATCTATTATAAATGAGACACCTGACACCATGAGATCATAAGCAATTTCCAGCTCCCTCCAAATCACTGGTAGGGTTCCAGTTTGGAGCCTCACAACATCATCAATTCTGCTGAAAAACTTTTCTGTGCTGATTGCCAGTAATTTGCAATGTGTAAGCTGGAGGGAGGGAATTGCTTGGAATTGCTTCCAGTTCTCCTCTTCACCTTCTAGTGGAAATCAGCCCTTGTTGAGCAGGCCAACCAGACTGTTGTGACCACAAAACCCCTAAAAATCTGGAGATCTGATTCTCCGTTGATTGCCAACATGCAAACACCATATCTGTGTTTCCAGTCCTACCTCGGTGAGGATGCTGACTCCTTTGGTCATTTCTTGCATCTGCTTTCCCCACATCATACCCCTGCATTTGGATTTAGGTGAATTCCTGTCATCACCTTAGACCTATCTGTTTAAAGATTTGACAAAATAATTTCCCAGTGAGAGACAACATTTCATAAACTTGAGTTCTGCAAAAATCTGCAAAAATCTGCAAAAATCAGGATCTTCCCTGGCTGTCAAAACCCTCTCGTTAAAACTTCTCCCACCATGGTGAGGAGGATCTCCCACCAAGGGAACACAAATGCCGACCAGCTCTGCTTCCAGGGAGCCTCAGATATTTGCCTGAGTGAGCAGCAAGGAGCTTCCTGTGCAGCTGAAATCCTCTGACGTTTCCTCTTCACCTCTTGAAGTCCCTCCTTTGGTGCTCCCGCCCACTCCAGCCCGTGCTGCCGGCGCTGCAGGAGTGGGAATGTTTCTGGCAGTGAAGAAGCCATTCCCTCCCGTGTGGGAGCTCCTCATGCCCTGAGGATTCATCCATCCCCCAGGGATGCGGAGCCTGCTCCAGCTGCAGTGCTGCAGGGGCAGATCCCAAGACGACACACAAATTGATCATCCCTCATTTCTGCAGAGATGGGGACATATCCAGGGGCTCACAGCCTCAGTCTCACTCTCGTTAGGATGTACAGCCCTGTGCTCCATAAGGTCTCATTTCTGTAATGAGGCAGCTTTTCCTGCCCATCATCCTCCTGGCCTGGTCTCTGGGGAAATCCCAACCCAAGCTCAAGTCCCTGGCTGTACCATGGAGGAGCTGATCTAGTCCAAGATGACTCTTCTCACTGCAGGGGGTTGGACTCAGTAACCTTTATTTGTCCCTTCCAACCCAAACCCTTCTACCCAGCAGCTCCCATTGTGTGCTGGGGAATGGTGGGGGCAGAAAGGATTTGATGGTGTGGCCCCAGGCTGAGAGCCAGGGCAGACAGATGTCCATAAGGGATATCAAAGGGTTCTCCAGCTGCCCAAGGGAACTCCAGGTGGATGTGTTTCTGGATTTTGGCTTGGGCTGAACCCTGTCCTTTTGTTGGTAATTAAAAGCAATGGGTGTTGCAGCAGAGCAGAGTGACACAGAGCAGAGCCAGTGACCCACCGAGCTTGTGAGACCAATAAATACAGACCCTGATTATTACTGACCCAATGCCAAATCCCCATTCCCCCTTCACTCAGGGCACTTCACACTACTGCAAAAGTAAGAGTGGGCTCAGCCATAATTTACATTCAATTTTCTCAGCAAACACCAGGCAGGGACCAGTGGCAGGCACCCCTGGGGACAGGGCAGAGGGGCGCAGTGTGGGCACAGCCCCAAGCCTGGGGCAGCAATGCTGGCACAGTCAGTACCCAGAAAACACAATCTGTCACTGCAGCATCCTTTGACTGGGGCTCTAGAGAACATTGTGTCCTTCAAAGAGGCTAAAACAGCAAACGAGATCAGACAGGACCTGGACAAAAACCTCCCCAGCCCTGACTCCCCCACACCACCCTCTGAGACAGAGACCATGAGTCAAACCTTGCTCTACCTCCTCCCCTTGCAACACCCTCGCTCCTCTCAGCTCTAATTAAAAGGAAGTGAGTGCTCAGAGCAGGGAGATGAATCCTGTTGTGAAAAGGGGCTGGGATGAATCATCTTTCGAGGCCATAGTCCTCCTGGGGGCTGGAGGGTCCTTCTGGGACAAGAGGCGGCTCAGCAGCAAGGGATAGCCACGACTGCTCGCAGCCAGCCCTCACTGTGCCCTGTGCCAGCTGGCACAGCTGCTGCTGTGGTGCTCTGGAGCATCCTTATCTCCCCAGGAGAGCCCTTGAGCACTGGGAAGTAGAGATGCTCAACTCATCCTGCTCTGCAAATCCATCACAGGGAGGATGGGAAGGGGAACAGCTCGTCCCTGCCTGTTACCCCATGGAGGCTTTGCCCTCCATTAGTGATAGCTGGTTCATTCCCAACCAAGCTCAGGCAAAATTGATGCCTCTGTGATGGGAAACCAGCAGGAAGTTTAGCTCTTGCCTATAAATGACCCACTGTGGCTCAGGCAGCATGGGGGGCACAGAGAGCTTGGATCACACTGTCCACGGGGCCTGAGGGTTCATCCATGCCAGGAGAGTTGTAAATCCACAGACTTTCCTTGCCAGAAGCTCTCTCCAGCTTAGACTGGCCATTTCCCATGGGGGAGGGAAGGAGTCACTGCCAGTACCCAGAGCTGTAGTGTTGTTCCTGCTGGGCTCAGGAGGAGGGGTGGCACCACATCTGGGAATTTTGGGCACCTGGAGATGGACCTAAGCTTGCTGTGGTGACAGTGCCAACACCACGGTGCTAAGATGGGCTCCCAGCCCTGAGGTGGGAGGTGCCAGGTGTCCCCCACCAGCTCCTGCACCCACAGTAGGGCTTTTTCCTGGGATGTCTGGGTGGGAGCAGGGCATTGAGGGGAAGTGGCACAGTCTGGCACAGCCCCCACCTCCAGACATCCACAGAGGCTTCAGGTGCCCCCTCCCAGCAGCACAAAGCACCAACCTGCCTTCCTGGGTGCTGCCTTTCCACTGTGTTTTGTGAGTCACATCACTGATGTCACCTTCCCGCGTCACCAGAGTTCCAAGATGTATTTAATGAGCCTTTGTTTTCTTCAGCTAAGGAAAACCTCAAAGAGGCTCAGTCTCCAGCATCCTGAGGAGCCAGCCAGTCTCTCTGCCACTGTTCCGGTCCCCACAGGAGGACAGAGAACTGCAAAAGGGGCCAGTGGGCTGGCTGAGAGCTTCAGAGACCTAGGGACAACATCCAAGTCACTCCAGAACCACTCTGGCCTCACCAGAACCTGCCATGTGCCACCCACCTCACAGGAAAAAGCAGGAGAGCCCCTGCTGTGCCTTGCACTGCTCTGATTCCATGAGGGAACGAGGGACAGGTGGCAAAGGGGCAGTGCCACCATGCCTGTGACATGGGACAACATCTCTGAAGGCCTCTACATGAGGAGCTGAGGAGTGTGACATTCCTGGCTGGAATTCACACCCATGTGCTGGCACTTACCCACTGTCACTGTGCTCTGCCCTGCAGTCCTGGGGCCACCAAACCCAAGGGACAGAGCTACCCTGGCATCTCCCTGGGGCTGCCCAGCAGCCTTGACCACACCTGAGGAGTGAATCCTGATTTACACCAATGTACACAGGGAATTTTAGGCTTTAGGGCTTTAAATCCAGAGGAATAAATCATTGCAAAGCAGAAGGGAATAAAATTCATGATAAAAATCGAGGGAACCGAAGATCACTCTTCTCTCTTCTATGAAGGTCACTAAAAAGGGAAACATCATGTGAGGCCCTTGGGAGCCCAGCAGTGTAAATAGTCAGTGGACAGAGGGCATCTTCTATTAAAGAAAGTGTCCTGCTAAGATACATAGGCATCATATAAATTATTGCGTAATGAAATTCCAGTTAATTTGCTGTCTGGTCAGCCACAATGCTCCTGCCACGATCCTGAGCAAAGCCAATAATTTTAAGAAAGAATTACATTGGTATGGAGGCAGCTAGATTTGGGAAAGAGCAGCTTCTTCAGGATGGGGTGGGAGGACACTGCAGCCCCATTGCCCCACAGCCCATTCCCCCTTGTCCTGTCCCTCCAGACCCTTTTCCAAAATCCCTCTACAGCTCTTGGAGCACTTTAGACACTGGAAGGGCTCTTAGGTCTGCCTGGATCCTTCTCTTCTCCAGGTGAGTATTTCCACCACCTCCAGCTCCAGGCTGTTCCCATCTCCTCTCAGCCAGAGTCCTACCCCAAGGAGCAGCCAACAGCAAGTGCCCTGGGAAGGGCACATGGAAGGGATGGCCACACAGAAACACTTCCCAGGAAATCCCTTCCAGCCCTTTCCCATTTCCAGCTTTGCAGTGACCAGCCCTGGCTGGATCCTTTGCCCAGTTACTCCCAAACTCCTCCTCTCACCTCTGCCCTCAGCTCTCCCCTCTCTCCTGGGGCTGCAGACAGGACAGGGATTGTGTCTGTTCATTGGGACCTCAAGGGGTTCAAAAAAGCCATGGAGACAACCACCCCTTTGCTCCTTGATGCCACAGAGAGAACGAGACCCAGGAAGGGGAATGTTGGGAACTTCTTCCCCTTCAAAAAAAAGGCTGCAGTCTTTGAAAGCAATGACAAAAGTGCAGGATCAGGTCTTGGACCATGGCCTGGAACAGGGTTCCAGTACAAATCCCATTCTACCTCCTTCCCATTACCCTTTTCCTTTCTCTCTCTGCTGCTCTGAACCTTTGGCACTTCATAGCACCAAATATTCTGCATGTTCTGTGTAATTTTAAAGCCATTATGTCAGCTGCTCTCTCCCCCCAGTTCTTGAGGCCCCCAGTTGATGTGTCAGAATGTAATTAGCTTTTGATGGGATGTTAAGATTTCTTGAGCTCCCGTGGAGAGGCAGTGTGGAGAGATGCAAGGCAGCAGATTGTGATTGTCACTCCCCATGGGAAGCACTCGAAGACCCTGGAAGACTCATTTACAANGACTCAGTAGGCTTTGGTTTAATCGACTGAAATCACTCAGATTTTTTTTATCTCCGTGCTCTTTTCTGCTTGGAGAAAAATGAGAATTAACTCCCTCGTGACCGAAGGAAGGTGCCATGGGCAGGCAGCAGCCAGGGCTTTATTCCACACCCAGCTCCTGGGAAGCAGGGAAAGCCCTTCCTTAGCTGTTCATCCCTGCCTGTGATAAGGAGGTGCTGTGAGCTTTGCTGCTTCCCCCAACCCCTGAGCTGCTCCATCCACACTGGGACCAGCCCCTCCATCCTCACTGGAACAGCTCCTCCATCCAAACCAGGAACAGCCCCTCCATCCACCCCAGAACCAGCCAGGAAACACTTCCCTGAAGACAAACCTGCCACAGACTCCCTGCAGACACAGTGCCCTGATGTCAATACAGCCCTGGCTCTGCATTAGTTGATAGTGTGAAACACAGATGCATCCAGTGCAATCCTGAGCTATTCCCATTGAATGCCAGTTCAACTGGATAATGGGCCCTATTGATTGCTGCCAGGGCCAGACCAATCTCACTTGTCCTTTCAATGATTATTGTGGCATTCTCTATATTATTTCTGCTCACCAAAATTAATTCCTCTTTGCCCACCCCGTCCCTGTGGGAGTGCATTCCAGTCTTCATTCCTGCGGAGGTGGAAGTTAAGGAGACCTCTGCAAGGACTGGACTTAATTCGCTTCTAAACTGTTGTCAGACAATTTGATTTTTTTGTTGTTTTGGTTTGTTTGTTTGTTTGTTTGTTGTTTTTTCTGTTTCTCTCTAATACTGCCACTGGCATTAGTGGAAAGAAAACAATAGCTGCATTTGGTCACTTAAGGAGTCAGCCTCCCCTTCCACAGCTCTTCTGACATTTCTGTCTCCAGCCTGGACAGTAATGCATTCCATTTTAATTTTAGCAAATGCTTTCTTTATGATCAAAGACATTTTTCATTTGTATGTGTTTGCATCTCTCTTAAAATTCAGTATTTCATTTGGGGCTGCCAGGTTATTGCTGCTCCTCAAAGTAAAACATTTGTGGCACAAGAATATTTCAAATTATTTTCTCTGGTTTCCTCCACTCAAAGGCAGCAATTGCCTTTCCAGCCGCTCTGGGAGAAGCAGACAGGAGTCAGTCCTCGTGCCAGTCCCTGCCCTCTGCATGGTGGATCTGGGGGGAAATGAGGCTGCCTGGGGCTGTCCTGTACAGAATCACCCAAAAAAATCAAAAGGAGAGGCTGAAGGCGATGTTTGCCTTCCTTTCACCATCACACCAAAGCTCCTGGGAAAGACTTCCCAGCAAATAACTTTGTACAGTGTAATCATATTTCCCGTGGGGTCTAGCACAAGATTCCTCAGGTGGTCTGAATCCATCCTGTGCCTGCCTGGAGCAACAAAACTGAGGGAAAGGTTCTGCAGAGGGGCTGAGAGGGTTTGTTTGCAGGAGCCTGTGCCTGCCTGTGCATATCCACCTCGGATAATCCCAAACCTTGCACGGGGAGGGAAGGAGCCTTGCAGGGATTCCTGTGGGATGGAAGTGGCCAGCACTGGAGTGGTTCTGGGAGCAGGAACTCATCTCTGATCTCCCCTAACAACGGCACAGAACTAAAAGATCCAGCCCTGCCAAACCCACCTCTGCCATCCCAAGGCTCCACAGGGAGCCCCGCAGGAGCTGTGTTTGCACGGCTCAAAGAGAGGAGAGATCATATTTTATATCAGCAATAAATGTCAGCAGCTAAAATCAGGCTTCAATTCCTAACTGTCGATTTTCCATAAAAATGAAGTCTGGATACCGAGCTGGGTAACCCACAGGCAAGCTGGCAGACCCAGGCAGCTGGGTTTGCTTTAAACACTGTGGTACCTGGGGGTGTGAGAAATCTCACCTCCTTATTACAGAGCAGCCCCTCATTAAAAGTCGATTTCCCACCTCTTAACATGCCCTGTCGTCTCAGGATACATAGGGAGCAGCTCAAGGTCAGACATCTCCCAGTGCAAGAGCCCTCTTATCCCCAGGCATTCTTGTATCTACAGCATTTCCCCCAGTATTTTCTTTCCTAGTGTTTCTGCCCAGCCCAGGTGCAAATGACTGAAGTAATAAAGCTCCCACCATTTCCCTTGGAAGATTATTCCATGGCCTAACAGAGTTTGCCATTATATTTTTTTTTTCCTTCCTGAGACCTAAAATTTGATGCAGTTTAATTTCACTGAGAAAAACCACAAGAGTGACAGAGAAGGCAGAAGGATCTAGAAGGGGTCTGGGCAGGATGGAGCTAAGGAGTGACAGATCCCATGACAGCTGTCCCAGCCTGCTGTAGAATGTTGGATAATCCATCTCCATCTCCTCCCCAGTCTCAGGAATATCAACCCCGAAGCTGCTGAGGCTGTACCTGCACTGAAGAAATACTTTCAGTGACCACGGGCTGGGCAGGACAGACACAAACCCACCAAATTTGGCATGAAAACTGAACCCAGGGAAGAAAAGGTCAGGGCTTTGCAGCCCTGGCAGAATATACTCCTCCTTCCCTAATCAGGATGTGTTATTGGGGAACAATTAAAGACAACTCAGGGGTAATTAAAGGTAATTAAATGCTCTCAGTGCAGAGTGAGATGCTCGGGGGATGCTGCAGAGCTGCCCTGCAACAGTTCTGCCCTCTGGGAAGGCGATGAGACTGCCCGGGGTCACAGCTGGCCCTGCCACAGCTCTGCACTGGGGTCAGGGCTCCCCCAGACCATGCAGGAACCAACCCTCGAGGCCAGGCAGGCTCCAGCTTTTTGGTTTTCCCCTGTGGGACATCGTTGCCACTGTAAAAGGTGTTTCTGACGGAGCTGAGGAAGAGCAGGTGGGGCAGGGGGGAGCTGCAGCCCAGAGAGGAGCTCCCAGCCTGACTGTCCCCAGGTGTGACGTGATGGGGCCTGTGACAGCTGAGCAGGCACAGGATCCAGGACGGGAATGAAGCAGCTGCTGGAACTGGAAAAACACTGCAAATGAGAGTTCAGCCTGAGGAGCAAAAGCTTTCCCCAAATGCCAGCAGTCACTCTCCTGCAGCATTCATCTTCCCTGGATCACTGGGAAAAGCAAATAACTCCTGATTTACTCAGAGTTCCTGCTTATACGTATGAGGAGCTCCATAAATGCCCGTTTTACACGATTCTCAACCACATCCGACTGAGCAACAATAGGTGGAGCTCCAAGAACTGCCAGCAGGTTGGAGAGCAGAGCCGGGGGAGAGCCCCGTTCCCTGGGTGGGACAGGTCCCACTGCCCTCGAGGCCAGCCTGGGCCATCCCCCGAGCTCCAATGGACATGGCCTGGCTGCCAGAATGGTCTGTATGGGGAAGGCCTTCGCTTTGGGAAGAACTTGTTCATTAATGAACTCGGGAGGGATTTAAAAGCCATGTGGATATGGCCCTTGGGGACAGGGCCAGTGGTGGGTTTGGCAGGGCTGGGGGAAGTGATGGACTCGATCTCAGAGGGATTTTACAATCTAAATGATTCGGTGAAGTCGTGGCTCTTACTGTAGGTTCTGTGCCCGGCCATGGCCCCACAGCCGACACTGTCAAACCTGGATCCCAGACCCTGCCCAGTCATTCCAGCAGAGCCAGACCTGCAGCTCTCTAATTCCAGTTTAACTCACACTAGATGTGCACGACCTGCACCAAGCCCCTTTGGGGTCTCTGGAGGGAGTGCTCTGCCTGTATAGATGTAAACAGGGTTGCTTCATCAGCCAGACCCTCACACACTGTCAGGACTTGGTTCCTGCAGCAGGACCCCGTGGATGTGTGCTCCCTTTGCACCACACAGAGGAGTTCTGCAGAGTTTGTGGTCTCAAGAGACAAGAAAAGCACCACAGCAGAGTGCTCTGCCTGCAGGAACATCAGGCAGTGTGGAAATGCAGCATCCCTGGGATGGCATCCATGTGCTGCCCGTGTTTCTGGGGCGTGTTTGCCATGCCCATGGGAGCAAGCCCCCAACCAAGCCAGCCCTGCTGCTGCCCACAGTGTGTCAGGGTGACAAATGGAGGCAGTGATGACAGTCCCCAAGGATCCCAGGGCTGGGTAGGATGGATGTGTCCCCAGACCTGTCCCTGTGTCCACAGAGCTCTGGGAGGCCCCATATGGAAGGGGCTGCTTGGATGGAGCCCCTCCAAATCCCACCTGCCAGTGTGGGCTGGACTGTTTCCAGCCTGGGTGAAGCCAGGAAAACCTGAGCATCTCAGAGAGGGTGGAACCCAAACTGGGGAGGCCATGCCATCTCTAAGCTTTGAACATGAGGAATGTTGGCTTAAATACCAATATTTTGCTTGCAGATCCCAAAGCATCTCGTGAGACACTCACCTGCTCCATCACAGCAGCAGCACATCCATAACAGCCACACAGACACCAAATTTGAGCTATTCCTACCCAATTTCTGAATCAGGCCCTTCTGTATAGATCTGCTGCCACTTCTGTGGATACAGAGCTGTGCATCAAAAAAGGGTTAAAACCCCAAGGTAGCCACTGATTACATTTTTATGTAGTTCAGAAAGGCCAGTGTGGCCCTAGAAGCAAACATTTTCCCTTTTAATGCACTGTAATAGATTAAGAGGGACCTGTCTCCCCACAAACATTAAAGCAAGGAGATGGATTACCCTGGTGACCCCAGCAAGGGATCTCCTGTGCACAGCTGGTGTGGAGACACCAGGGAAACAGCCTGGAAAAGAGCCACAACAGTTTCAGGACAGATGTGGCAGAGGCAGGTCAGTGCCGATTCCCTCCACTGTCCCGGCTTGTTCCCAAACAGCCACCCTGGAGTGGAGCTGTGCCAGGAAAAAAGAAAATGGAAAGTGCTTTGGGGGTGAGAGGAGGTGTTATTGCAGATGTTTGGGTTATTGCAGGGTTTTGCCTAAAAGGAGGAGGGAAGGGGAGAGACAGTGGGGGAAAGGAAATATTTATCAAGCTTTAAAAGAAGCAGATGGTGGCAGTGGAAGGGAAAGTGCCTGTGGGATGAGTCCAGTGGGAGTGGGATTAGTCCTGAGCTTGTAAAGGTCTTTAAGTGCTCCTGTTCTGGGCCACCACATCATTGTCAAAGCCTCAGGTTGCTCTGCAGCAGCCTGGGGGCTCTGGGCAAGGCAGCGTCCTGTGGCTGCCTGGGAGGGGTCCCAAGGGTTTGGCAGCATCGTCCATCAGCACCCTCAGTGCTTTACCCTCACAGGCACCCAGCCAGGACTCCTGTGTCACCATCCCAGGAGGCCCAGCTGCCGCCTGAGCTGTCCCGAGGCCATGAGCCATCTCCAGCCAGGACGGGGGGGCACAGTGACCCCTCCAGCACTGGCGGGGGGATGCTGGCCCTGCTGGGACTCGCCAGAGGAGCCACTTGCCTGTGACTGGCAGGATGGAAATCTGCCCAATTAGCACCAGTAAAAGCAGCAGCAGCAGCAGGGGCCCGGGCAGCCCCTGCCAAGCTAACATGTTCAAATCAAACTGCAGCTCCTTTGCTCCAAAGTTTACAAGATGTTTCTTTCAAACCCTCATTAAGCCCTTCTGTTGTCCCCCTGTGCCTCAGTTATGATGCCAGCACACACAGCCCTGCTCCAATCCTGCTCCTGCTGGGCATGTGGATATGGGCATTGCTGGCACAAGTGGCACGGAAGGGTCAAGGAAGTCTGAGGGATTGGATTTTCCACTGTCCAGGTCACTCTCTAGACACAGCTGCCTCTGTAAAAGCCCCAGGGCAGCATGTGGAAGTGGAACTGGAGACATTTCCTGGCCAGAACAGCCCTGACTGCAGCAGGACAGAGCCTGACCTGGAGTGAGTCCTGCTCCCCCCAGGCAGGGCACACAGGTACATCCCTGCCAAGCTGGTCCTTGGCATCAGCAGAGCGCTCTCACAAGGGAACAGCCCAAGCCTTGAACACGATTTTTGGAAATAATTTAATTCCTTGGACTCTAATTAGTACTGGGCACAAAGTCCTAGCTCTGGGTGAGTGCCTGGGCTGCTTCCCTGCTGCTGGCACAGCCCAAAACTGTCCCTTCACCAGGTGGTGCCTCAGGAGCTTGGACACAGACCTGAGGAAAGAGCCAAACCAAAGCCCCACACTCCAGAGAGCTTTTGCTCCTGAGCTGACACCTGCCATTTATCCCAAGGGTCTGTGAACATCTGCCCAGGGTTTAGGGCCCCCAAACTTTGTGAAAGTGGTTGGCATCCTTTGGCACATCCAGCCTGGGAGCAACGAGCAGGGTCATGCCACAGGGGAGTCCAGCCAGCTCCAGGCACTGGAAAAGCCAGAGCACTCTGCCAATATTTACTCAGCAGTTTGTGCAGTCAGTCCTTTCCTTTTGCTGTGCTCAGGACTGCATCAAGTGCAGTTTACAGGCAGCAAGATGCCCCACAGAGAGCCTGAGAGGCAAAGAGGGAAACATCAAGAGAGGAAATTAGATGGAGAAACTCAGCTCAGCCTCAAGCAGAGCGTCCCTCCCGCTGCCCTGAGCACAGCTCTCTCCGAGCACTGCCTGGCTTTGGCTGGACCACATGAGCACTTTCCTGCCCTGTGGGGTGTCCCTGCAAGCACCACGCCATGCCTGGACTTTGCAGAGGCTCTGGCGTGGCCACCTCCATCACCTGCAAGGAGCAGATGATAAAAGGAGAGGAGAAAGAGGTGCAGTTCAGTGCTGGCTGTCTGTGGCCTCCCACCACCGCTCCCAGCCCCTGGCCAGGGCCCCGTGAGCTCAGCCAGAACCAGAGCCAGAGCCAGAGCAGCTGCAGCAGAGCCTGGCACAGCCAGCAGGCCTGGGTGAAAACAAACAGGAGGTGAGGCAGAGCCAGCACGGCTTGTCCAGCCCAAGGGGAGTAGCACAGAAGGATTTAGGCTGGAAAAGATCTCTAATGCCATCAAGACCAACCATTAACCCAGCAGCGCCAACCCCACCTGTCACCTTATCCCAAATTTCCACAGCTACATCTGTATTAACTGTCAGGGATGGTGACTCCAGCACCTCCCTGAGCTGCAGGATGAGCAGCCCAGCCCTGGCACCAGGTGGGAAATGCTGGGCTCAGGAAGGATCCGTGCGCAGGGGCTGGGGCCAGGGGCAGCACAGAAACCATCCCTCAGAACTCCCTTGGAAATGCACTCCAAACTCTGCAAAACCTGTTTGGGTTTGTGAGGTAGGGGAAGGACGGGGAAAAAGCACCAGGAAACATCAGGTTTCAACACTCACAGGGTTGTGTTATTCCTCTTTTGATGCTACTTTTTATTTTGATTAAAAAATGCTTTGTGGTCTGACACAAACCTCCCTCTTGCCTGAAGAGCCAACATCAACACAGAGCTCTGTGAGCTCCTCAGAGGGAAACGTTTAGAATTACAGAATGAGAAAATAAAAATTAAAAGCAGCAGCCTGATCTTTTCCAAGCTTTGCTCCTTCCTTCCCAGGCACAATCAGCAGTTTTTTCT
Source organism: Hylia prasina (assembly GCA_013397195.1). NCBI lineage: Eukaryota > Metazoa > Chordata > Aves > Passeriformes > Sylviidae > Hylia > Hylia prasina. The sequence goes on along the minus strand of VYXD01010578.1, from coordinate 400,879 downwards.
CTTTTTCCTATGAAATGCTAACATTTTGGGGTCCTACACCACTCACAGCGAAGCAAAGCCCAGCACCCAGGAGGGCAGTGTCCAAACCCCTCTGCTCCCACCCTGGTTATTGTCCCAGGGGAAAGACCCTGGCTGGCTTTTCCATGCAAAATCTCTCCTCTTAGAGCCAAGTCAAACAGCTTCCCCTCTTGGCATGGTGTGCAGAGCCCAGCCAGGCTATCAGCAGTTATTTAGTTAATGCTGGAAAAACCTTGGATCAAAAGAAAAACAACATCCTCCCCCAGAAAAATGCAATCTCCAACCCCTTCCTGTGCTCAATTAAAGCAATGCCACTAATTAGGCTTACATCTACCCATCCCACACCCTCTCCTGGGCCAGCAGTTTCCTGCCCACCCTTGTGCAGCCTTTAGCCAGCCTTTCTCCAAATGGCAAAGCCCATGAAATGCATGAAATCGGGCAAGGATAGGTTTGCAAATAACCTGAGCTTCTGAAGCTTGGCAATATTTGATTTCAGCCAGAGAAACTCAAACCAAGATGGACCTTTGCCAAATGGTCTGGCACCAGGGCAGCCAGTGCAGGGAATTCAAGGTATTTGTGTCACAGCCTTATGTTTTCTCTTGCTGTGGGAGCAGGGAAGGGGGAATTCTCTACTTCCACCTGCATTTTTGTGACTGTGTGTGGCTCCAGCCAGGCCCACTAAAGCATCTGCCCCTGTGGATGCCTTTCAGGTGCACTGGAGGGTGTGAGCCTGTTTATTTGTGTGTGTTTGTGTGTCTGCATTCCGGCTGTTTGTTGGAACAGGCTGCACTTCCCCTTGCATATGTCTCTGTGGCTACATGCCTGACTGCGTGGGAGAGCTTCCCGTGGCTTTTTGGTGCCATTCCCAGGCAGCTCCAACAGCAAAAGGCACACTCTGCAGCGGGAGATTATTAGACAGCAAGGGAAGAAGTGGGGAAGAGCTGAGAAAGTGTTAATTTGAAGAAAATAATCCAAATGGGCAAAGAAGTGCCAAAGAGAGTGTTTTTGGTGGCTCCTCCCAGACAGGTGAGAGGGGACAGGTGGTTTGGGGAGGATGAAAGGAAGAGCCACAGGGTTGGAATCACAGTGCAGGTGCTCCATGAGCTTCCAGCCTGCATTTTATTTCCTGGGGTTGTAAAGGGATTCTTCCCACTGACCCTTTCCTGAGGCATCGGGAGCAGCAAAGCTTCCTGCCAGCACGTGCATGGCTCCCAGCAATTCCAGGCCTTGACACTGGTGTCCCACAAAAGCTTTTCCCAATGGAAAGGTCCCCAGTTCCTCCCACAGCAGCTCCACACAGCAGCCTCCAAGATAACCAACTGGGACGGCCAGCTCTGCACTCCTGGCTCTGGGACGGCCAGCTCTGCACTCCTGGCTCTGGGACGGCCAGCTCTGCACTCCTGGCTCTGCGATGGCCAGCTCTGCACTCCTGGCTCTGGGACGGCCAGCTCTGCACTCCTGGCTCTGGGACGGCCAGCTCTGCACTCCTGAGGGAACCTGGGGGGTCCCATCCATTCACAGCCCATCCAGGCCATGGAGCAGCATCGCTGGGGTTCCCTCCTGGACAAGGGTCCTGGGGGGTCCCATCCATTACACTCCTATCAATGCCCTCCTCACTTCATTTCTTTAACAAATCTTCCCTGTGCATGCTGGTGGAAACAGCCCAGAGATAGTAACAGTGGATATGGGCTGACCTATGGGATTCCTGGAGTGATCAAACTGTCAGATAACAGAATAAATCTTTCTCGTGGGCTGGGATTAAATCAGAGTGTTGGCTGCTGTGGCTTCTTATTTATTTGTGTTCTCTTAAATTGCATTTCCCTTCCCCCCATGAAGAGCATTGGCTGCCTGCAGCTGTAAATTACTGCAAACCTTCTGGTGAGTATAGACACTGAGTGTCTTAACCTTGCAAACATCTCCTGCTTCCCTTAATGGTCTCAGAGGTCTAAGGAAAAAGAAAGCAAAATGGAGAACATGATTTGATGGGAAATTCATACCTTGGCATTGTCCAGCAGCCTGACCCAGTCTGGAAATCACGTGCAAGCCCTTGGTGTGGAACTCCTGGGTGTTTCATGGCCTTGGATACAGGCAGCCTTTCCTCTCTGCTTCCCCAGCCTCCTCCTGGCCCTGATTCCCTTCAGCACCTGCGGGCTGGGGCTGGGCTGTGCCTGCAAACAGCTCTGGGGAGCTGGGAAGCACAGCCATAGAACCACAGAGTCATTCAGGCTATTAAAGATGCGTAAGAAAAGGTGGAACAGCTGCCCAGAGCAGCTGTGGATGCCACTGGATCTCTGGCAGTGCCCAAGGCCAGGTTGGATGGGGCTTGGAGCAGCCTGGGACAGTGGGAGGTGTCCCTGCCATGGCAGAGGTGGCGCTGGGTGGGCTTTAAGGTGCTTCCAACCCAAACCATTCCACGACTTAGGATTCTAAGATCACTGAGTCCAATCTTGAACCTGGCACTGCCAAATCCACCACTAAACCATATCCCTGGAAGGGGCCATGGCCCTGCTCTCCTGCATGAGCACCTCCCCAGAGTCCCCATTTGCTCTGGCAAGGGCAGCACCTGGATAACTGGGCTCAGACAGCATCTCTGGGCTTGGCTGGGAGATCCCCACGACAGCTGCAGACAGGACCCAGGGGCTTGGAGAAATGCCCAGAAGGGTTTGGTCCCTAGTGACAAGTTAGGAGAAATTTTTGACAGGGTAAAATACATCCTTCCTTTAAAAAATTTAAAAGAAAACAAAACAAAACAAAAACAAACAAACAAACAAAACAAAACAAAAATAAGAAAACAAGTACAAACCAAATCAAGGTATGAAATTTGCTGTGAAATGATTCTGGAAAAGTTTCTACATTTCGGTGCTTAAGTCCTAGTTTCAGAGGAGGTTCCTGCCTGACCCCCTGGTGCTCCTCCACCTCCCCAGGGTGAGCTGCAAGGGAGGCAGAAGGGAGATCCAGGGAAGCTGGGGTGGATGCACGGCAGGATGTCAGTACAGGCTTACATAGGAAAAACTCTGAACACTTTCTAATCCTTCCTTGGAGCAAAAACTTTCTGAATCCCACACCAATAGCCCCCATTGCCAGAACCCCAGTGAATTCCAAGGGGTCTGCAGAGCCACCAGCACACCCTCAGGGACAGCCTTCCCCATCCCAGCCCTTCCCCCAGCCACTCCAGCCTCCCTGCCATGACCTAGACACTTCTTGATGTAAATCCTGAGGGAAAAGATCAGGCTATGAGACCTAGTTCCCAGCCAGACATTTCTAATGAATCTAATTTTGTAAAAACAAAAATCCTGGAGATGCCAAGTCAGCCAATCCCTCTTCAAACCTCGTTAAGTGTCCCGTGGAGCAGGGAGAGATGAGCTGCTCCACATTCCCGTTTTTGCTGCTGTTTCAAACACCATCCATTCTGGACTGGCGAGAGCTGGCTCAGTTGGCAGCCCCTGAGCTGTTGGTGTGCCGGGTCAGCAGAGGACAGCGTTGTACCAGCACCTGACACTGCGGCCGCTGTGACCAGCAGGGGACAGGCAGCACCTTCAGAGCCAGGCTCGGAGCCTCCTCTTTGGAGTTCTGGCAGCTCCAGCACCCAGCTGAGCCCCCTGTGTGGGCAGCAGAGCAACCCAGGTGCCCTGAGCAAGTCCTGCCTCACTGCCACTGCACTGTCCTTGCCCAGGAGCTCTATCAGAGCTGGGCAGGGCAAGGGGACGCAGCATCATTGTCCCCAGGGTGACAGTGACTGATGGGACAAGCTCTGCCCAGCACAGGGGCTGCCCTCAGCCCTTCCCCAGGATGCCACACACAGGGGAGCAGCCCAAAGTCTCCAGCTCAGATAAAGTCAAGCTGGGTTTAGGAAGGGAGAGGTGAAGCACTGAGAGATCTGAACGTGCACAATGAGCTGCTGGCAAACTCCACTCTTGCCTTACCTAAAGGGCCGTCCTCCAGCCCACCAGCAAATGGGCATTTCTCAATCCACTGGCTCCACCAACACAGTTTCTTTGGGATTGAAGGTCCTCCCATCGCTTTCTTCACCTCCTGAGACTGGAAAGAAATTGTCACTTGGCCACTGACCCTGAAATGCAGAGGGCCTGGCACATGGAGATGTGGGTCCATCCATGAAGACCTGGGTGCAGAGCCATTAGTGTGGAAGGGCTGACTGAGCCCCCATCGTGTCCATTGGAAATCCCCTATAGACTCCAAGGGCCCTGGGCAGTTCAGGAAGGGGGAGGTCAAATCCCTGCTGCCTTTAATCTGCAGAGACACCTGAGACTACACAGGTTAAAGCACTTCCACCTCTCCCAGTGGGAACAGCTTCCCTGTCCCATGAACCTCAAAGACGTGACACTAAAAGGAAAGCTAAATGATTGTTTTTCAGAATCATGTCCGGAAAAAAATATCACATTTTTAGCCAGAGGAAAATTGTTTTTGCAGCCCAGGCCTCCAGAAGCTGTTTAGGAGTTCATTTTAGCTGACTGAGTGTGCTCACATATCTGTGATTAGACACTCACTCTACAGATATTTTTTGTTAACCTCCTTATTTGAAATTCTCCCCAAACTTCCCAAACAGGATTTTCTTGTCCAAGCATTTGTGTTTTGTATCCATGCTGAAATACTGCTTTATAAATAGCAAGAGCTTTATCTTGACTCCAACCAACAACTTCAACTTAAAGCTAAATGCATAATTTACTGCAAATTAAACTTAATGGGACTGGAATAATTATGTTGACTTTTGAAAGTACTTAAGGATAAATACATGATTAGATATTTTGCACACCGTGAGGAGATATTTATTTCAAAATACAAATTCTTCCCATTGAGCCTTTGGATGGAACATTTAGAGGTGACATGAGCAGCATAGTGATTACAGCCCAGTTAAGGCTGCTTAAATAAATTATCTTACAGCACCCAGAACACTGGAGAGGGGGGAAGTCTGTGGAAGAGCAGAGTGTCTGTGCTCTGGATCATGTCTCATCCACGGGCACATCCCTGGATGGGGCTCTTCAGCCTCTGCTCCCTGTGCCCACTGTGGATGAAGAGCCCCAGGCATCCCCAGGCTGTCCATATGAACAGAGTCATCCCACCCAGCCACCAGCCCTCCCCACACCTGTGCCCGAAAAACAAACCAAGCAAGGATGGTTGGGTGGTCTGGGCACACAGCCCTGCCCCAGGGACAGCAGTGGGACAGGTTTGCCTCCATTCCAGCCTCTGCAGGCAGGCGTGGGCAGCAGGGATGCTCCAAAGGTCTCTGCAGGACAGGGATCAGAGCGGTGATGGAGAGGATGAGCCCAGTTTGAGCCACAACAGCTCTTGGCCTCACAGGGACATCCCGGCTGATAAATGGGCCACTGGAATTAATTGAATTGGGTTTCATTTTAATGAATTATTCTGCCAAGGTTAATCAGGAGGGTTTAACACAGCCTCCCCCAGTCCTGCCTCTGCTCTGCCCCTTGGCTTGAGGCAGCTTCCAAAATGCCACATCAAAAGGAACAAGCCCAAACTTTAGAGGGCTGAAGTGCCATGAGCTGCTGGGAGGGATGGGGGCTCCAGGTGGGACTGCCATGCTGAGAACAGCTTCTCCTGAAGCACGGAAGGAGGAGAGGAAGAGGAATCACTGCCCACCATCCCTCTAACAACCTTGGTCATGGCCACAGCCACGATACCTGGGTGAGATCTGGGCACTCTCCTGACAACACTCCCATGTCCTGCAGAGGTTTGGGGGCTGTGGGCGCTCCGTGGGCTGGAGGGCCATGGTGGGCTGCTGAGGACAAAGCTGAGCATCCACTGGGAACACCGGCCCCACTGGGCAGTAGAGAGGGTGGGACAAGGGTCCCCACCTGCCACCTCTGTAGCAACTGCTGGACACCCTCTAAGCTGGAGCTGAACTCCCCAACACTTCCAGTGCTGTCTGTCAGCCAGGATTAGGGAACAAGCCTATGGATGGAATGAAAATATCCAGGTCACCTCCAATAATACCATGACATTGGCTTAAGGAAATTATTACTAGCTCTACCAGGCATGTATGCTGCAGATAACAGCACAAAGGAGGCAAGTTGGCAAGCAATTCCCAAGAGCCAAGAGTTGGGCAATGGACACGTATTTGGATTAGTTACTGACATGCAAAATGCTCCCTTTAAGCAGCTCTGATCCATCCAGGCCTGGCAGAGCAGCAGCAGGACCCAAGTGCCTCCAGCCATTCCCATGCAAAGCTCTCCTGGCTTTCCCCAACAGGGAAAGAGTTGTGCAGGGATGAGGAGAGCTCATCCCATCCCACCCCAACCCCAACAGGTCACTCACCAGGACACGCTGATGAATCCAAGGTGGGACAGAAGGACATCTCCACAGGATGAGCATCTGGACTCCTGCTCCTGTCCTGGCTCTGAGGCTCTGTTGGCTCTCTGGGCTATCCATGCCTCTTCCAGAAGTTGCAGGACTGAAGTGAGGAAGGACACTGATGCCACCCATGCCCCTGAGCTCCCAGGGCCTCTGAGAACCACCAAACTCACTGGCCACCACCCTTGTCCCCACAGAACTGCTCCCTTTTTTACTTGAACAAACCACAATTCTCGGTTCCTGGTCGGAGCAGCTGCTGTCTCTCTCTTCAGACCAGCCTGAGCCCACCCTGCCCTCCAGGACAACCCTGGGGACACAGAGCTCAGACCAGGGACACCCCTGCCAGGGCTGACCCCACACAATGCAGGGCCCTTCTCGAGGACAGGACTTGGTTTTAATTTGTATGATCCCCCTTTTTATTATTTATCAGTAAAGTGTAATTACTGCTTCCTTCACGAGCCTTAATTAAAGATGAAAAACAATCCTGACAAGTCAATTAGATTTTTTTTCCTTGGCCTGCATTAAATTAAGACTCAAGTGTTACTGGAAGTGTTTCATATCACAACACATTTAACTGAACGCTGCTTTGTAATAAATAAATCACTGAAGACAATGCAGCAACTTTTCCTAAAATCTTCCTATAACAGGATTTCATTTTCCAGCTGGGAAATGCCCTGGGGCTCTTTTTCCTCCACACCACCTCTTCCAGCAATGGGGAAGCTCCATCAGAAGCTGTGGGCAGCCAGGGTGGCTGCTAAACCCTGCCCAGCCCAAGATCTCCAGGAAGGCACCAACAGCAAAGCTCTGGAAGCACAAGGCAACCCCATCTCCTCTGTGCCATGAGGGCTTTCTAGGAACCTGGCCCTGCAAATCTACTCCCAAAAATACCCTTTAAAAGACAGGGCTGAGAGAGAGGCTTTTTCTGCACCTCAGGGCTCCCCATATCACAGCTCCCAGCTCAGAGCCAGGAAAGAACTCCAGAGGCCATCACAAATTTGGAACATTTATTTATGCAACTGATTTTCTTAAAAGGAAAGAAAGCCAAAAACAATATAATAATAAAATGATAAAAAAACCCAGTTAACAACAGCTGGATGTGCGTGGTACAATCCACATCAGACATGTCCCTCCCTCGGTCCCACTGCTCCAGCCTCCTCCATGGTGGAGCTGCCTCATGGTCCCAAGTCCCTTTGGCACCAGCCCTGGGATGCTGCCAGTTTTTAGGATCACTTTGACTGCATATAGACAAAGTTGTTCCAATTTGGTGTTTTTCTTGGGGTTTAATTTTTTCCTTTTTTTGTTGTTTTGTTTTTATTTTAAAAAAAGCACCACTCCAATCTGTAATACCAATAAACATTATCCATCTTAAGAACAATATTTATATTTTTATATAGAGATTTCTATATATATATTTCTATGTACAGGATATCCTTGCCTCATGTCAGAGGAGCATCTCAGTAGGAGCTGGAGATGGGTTGGGTTTTATAGCACTTGGATTTCAAAATCTGCCCTTCACCAGAGATGCCCTAAAAATCCAGAGACACCCAGCAAGGAGGTATCAAAATAAAATAAAAAGGAAAAAAATCCTGATTTTAAAACATATATACAACTCCTCCAGTCTCTGTTATCTCTGTAGGACTAACTGGGGTTTCAACTCTCCTCCTTTTCCTCTTTCTGGCAATACTTTACCTGCAGACCCTGTGGGATGCTCCCTCCCTCTGGAGCGCAGGGAGGATGTGGGTGGCCCAGGCAGCAGAATCCCTGCAGTTCCCAGGGCTGGGCAGCCCCCAAACCATCCTGTTCCCAGGGATTTCAGAGGCTCAAGCTTAGCTGTTTCCATACAAAACCAAACAATTTCTGCATCCAGCATGCAGCACCTTCCCTAGGACAGCACAGGTGGCCTATGGAGAGATATGGACTGGGAAAAGGACACCAGTTTATCCCAGTGTGAGTACTGGTGTAGCCAGGTACTGGTGTTATTGGACCATCTGGGGATAAAAAAGACCTTTTGGTGACAAGACAGAATGGGCACACAGCAGGTGAGACAGCAGGGATGGAAAGGAGGAATGATGTCATATAGCCCTTGGAATAAGTTATTGTCAGGCTGTGAATTCCTCAGGAGGAGGAGGTGGGAGAGCCAAGGGTCTGGGATGGTCTGAAATCACCATCACCACAGTGGTGGCACATTGTCCCAGGGGACAGAGGGCAGGGATGGCTCTTGCTGCTCTCCTTCCCCCTTGGAAGGTGGATGGAAACATCTGGATTTGCTCCTCCAGCACACAGCCATTTCAGCTGTGCAGCCTTCATGATTCCTTAGGGAGAATTCCCTGGGCAAAGGGATGGCCAGCCTCAGGCAAGCAGGGCGGGGAAGCTGCCCCTGCCTTGGGGAGGTGGGGCTGCAGGATGGGAGGAACATGGATGGGGGCGAAGGATGCCAGGTGGATGAAGGACAGGGTTGCCCACATGAGACCTCCACATCTGGAGGACAGTTTCTCATCTGCTCTGCTCCATCCGCCCCAAAAATTGACAGTGAAGGGGTCTGCCTGGCCCTTAGGACAGAACCAACCTTGCCTCAGTTCCCCAGGCAGACCCCAGACCTAGATCCCTCTGGCTACACCTTCCCAGGGCTGTTTATTTTATTACAATCAGGCTGAGAGCAGAATCTCCATAAATACCACAACATCAGATGGAAGAAGTCCCATTTCACACCCACCTGCAGCAGGATGGAGCTAAAAAGCATCAGGTACTTTCAGCCACCAGCCCCAGTGGCACAGGAGTGTGCGGATCTTCCCCTGTCCGGCCCCAACACACAGCCATGGCTTTGGCACAGCTCAGCCCAAGCCAACACCACCCCAAAACTGATCCTCCCGCCCCACCAGGCCCAGCAAAAGCCAAGAGCATCAACAGGCAACTGCCCGGGGGTGGCGTCCACAAAGTATTTGGGACGGACCCAAATTTTGAGGATTTTGCTTACAATGCAGTGACACACAAGGGGAGGGTTAAAAGCAGACCCATGGGCCAGTGCCTGTGGGACATCAGGAGGAATTCACTGTTACAGATGGAGAGGAAGGTGTGGAGATGCTGGGGAACCATCCCCTCAAAAGCTCTGCAAAAGCATCAGGAGGGTCCAGGTCAGTCCTGCAGAGGGACATTGCCTGGCCAGTGCCCCCCGCCCCTCCCATCCCTCATCCCTGTCCGTCCAAGGCTGAATACACAAAGAGTTGGAACTCACAGAACTACAACAGGATCAAACTCATGGTACCAACAGGCAGAAACTCAAGAGCTCCTGGGGGTCTTTGCTCCGGCTCAGAGCGAGTCCCACCAAGGGAAAATCTCCAAGCAGCCTCCAGGCTACTCAAGGAGCAGCTTCAATTCCACACACAAAAGACCAACATCTCCCAGTATCCATCCTTCCCTCCTGGGAAACAGCCTCAGCTCCTTCTGGCCTCCTCTTCCTCCCCTCCCTGGCCTCCTCTCCAGCAGCTTCAGACACCCACCAGCACCACAGGGCCACATCCCGCACACACCAACCCCAGGCTGTGATTCCAAGGAACAGGATGAGTTGTGGGATCCACCCACGGACACACCCAGGGCAGGGAGGAAAGATAGAGAGCGGCCAACGCATCTCCACATCCTTTCGTTTTCCAGATCCAAAGAGTTTCCTGGTGGGTCCTTTGCTGTTTCCCTCCCCACCACAAGCAGGGACACAGCGTCCAGCTGGGAAGCACGGTTGGCACGGCCCTGCACGAGCCCTTGCTGCCCCTCTCATGGCCAGGTGCTATCTGGTCTCCAGAGACTCCAGGTATTCCAGTGCTATGTCGTAGCAGAAATGGTACTGCTCCTGTTCAGAGAGAAAAGAGAGGGTGTTACGATCCTGGGGGAACTATTTCCCAAAGTTATCCCTATCTGAGGAAAACCACGTGTCAACAGCCCTAAGGAAACACCTGTCAGCCTGTCGGGGCCCCCTGACAGTTCTGCTGAAGCCACAGCCAAGAAAAACTCCACTCTTGGCAAACAACACCCGCTGCTGGGGCAGGGGCATGATGCCCCAGATCCAACAGCTCCACACACACTGAAATCCAGCATTTTGGGGACACACAGCACCTTCACCTACCCTGAGGCAGAGACCAAGACTGCAACATCCCCTTACTGTGAAATCACCTTTATTCACCACCTCAGATACAACTGGCACTGGGGGCTCAGGGAGCACATCACCTCAGTGACTGACATGTGTCCATCAAATGGTGGCAGAGACATGGGAACGATGGAGTCCGGAGCCAGAGGTGTCCACAATAAAACCTTAGGCAGGAATCTGGGGAGTTCTTGTTTCTGAGGTCAGCAGAGGCTGGAAAATGGGACAGCACCCAGGCAAATATCCATGGTTGGAGTGGATGGAGATGCCCTGCCCTGGCTGCCAGGACATGCCTTTATCACAAATTCTCTTGCCTGGCAGGACTGAGCTCACTCTCCTGTCTTTTTCTGAGACATCCAGGGATGGTGTCAACATCCTCCCACCTTCACTCCCCATCAGCTGCTCAAAGGGAAAACCCAGAGTGGCTGACTCCTGGTTTTATAACAAAAATCCCTGAACTTGGGCTTGTGAGGGCAGACTCATCCATCCCTGTCCTTTCCATGACCTGTTCCCCTGCTCTCCCGCCCTGGTACAACTCACAGCAGAAAAACTTCAGGAGAGCTCTGACTGTGGCAGTGCCCATCCCAGGAGATATTGCTCCAATGAGCAGAATCAGCCAGAGTGGGGGGAAAAGCCCCAAACAAATCAGGATTTTGGTGCTGCTATAGGTGCTGGGACATCAGGTGGGAGTGCTCTGGGTGTCACAGCAAGGAAGGAGAGGGGAGAGCTCATCTCCCCAGATCCTGGCTGCAGGATGGGGATTGGAGCCTGAGCACTGGCAGGAAAATCCTGTTATCCCACACAGGTGGGCAGCCACAGGATCCCAGGTGGGAGCGGGCAGAGGGGGAGAAGGACTTGAAAGCGAGGAGGCTGTGGCAGCACAGATTAAAAGCACATAATGCTTTTTGGATTAAAGAACAGGATTGTTTCCATTTATCATCATATAAAAATAACCCCTGGGGCAAACAGAGGGGGAAGAGGCACGGGCAGCGGGAAGTGCTCTCTGCTAGGCTGAGCTCCATACACCAGGCATGGATCCGGCCTCCCGGTGACTCTGGGAGATTGAGATTCCCAGAATAGCCAGTTCAGGTTCATTTGAGGCGGGAGGAGGCTTGTGTCCTGATGGGAAATGTTGCCTTTTTTTAATACCTTTGCAATTTAGCCCAATGGTGGCTTCATGCTTGTCATGTCTTTCCATTATCAGCATCCCTGCCCCTGCTCCCCCCTCCCCTCCCTCACCTTCTCCTCCGCTTTTAATTCCTAATGCAAATAACATCCCCTCCTCAAAACCATTTCATTTTGCAACTTAGGGATTTTATAATCCAAACAGGGTAAACATTTCCAGCTGAGTTGCTTTTAAAGTATCATGAGGCACCTGGATCCCTCTACCACTGGGATGGGCACGCACCCACTCCCTCCCCTGCTCCATCATTGGGGGTCTGAATTAGGGCAGGGGATTTTTGCCCTGACCTGCTGCCAGCTCCAGCCTCCTCCTCAGGAGGCATCACTCCATTACTGCTCCCAGCAGCTTGTCCACATTTTCATTTCACTCCAAGTGCTCATTCCCTTTTACCTTTCCAACAGGAATTTATCTGACTCCACACCAGCACTGCTCCCAATGCCACAAACCTTCCTAAGAACCACAGTTGCATCCTATGGGTTAATGTGACTCTGCCTTACAACTCCTGGGGAGGATTTCCAACAATCCCAGCACTGATTCTGAGGCCTTGCTGGCACGGCAGGACGAAAACAAGCCCAAGGCTGCTTTGAGGAGCTGCGCCTCACTTCCCAGCCCATCCCAGCACAGTGCTGGCATTAGGATGCCCATGATGCTCATCAGGATTTGGGGTGGAAAAGGCAGTGTTTTGTGAGGTGAGCATCCCCAGCACCTCTCTTCCATGCCGGGATTGGCAGCCAGAGTGGACAGGGAGGGTATGGTGCTTACCAAGGTCTCCACCATATTTGGTTTGTAGTTGCGGAGGGTCTTGGCAGCAAAGAAAACATCTGCCATGTTGTGACACTTGATCATCTCCAGGATCATGGTGGAGGCACAGAAGGTGCCACTCCGTCCACCTCCATTCCTGGTGGGACAAACACACATATCAGTGGCATCAGAGCACCTTCCTGCTCCCTCCAAGTATCCCTTTCTCTATCTGACCCTGCATCCCAGGGGATGTCCCAGAGCAGGGGCCTGTACCTGTACCAGGGGACCTGAACCTGCTCTGTGGAGTGGGAGGACAATGATCCTGCCCTCCAACTCTCCCAAGAGCATGAAAACATCTTTGTGGATCACCAAATCTTGAACATCTGGGCTCAGCTCCCAACCCTGCCACGGACCAACTCCTTGTGACCTTGGGGAAGCTGCTGTGTCCCTCCTGCCCTGTGCAGGGTGACCCTGGGATGGTGACATGGTGGTGCTGTTGCCTGGAGGAACCACCCCACATTCCACATGGGGCACTGGGAACCTCCCCAAATCCTAGGCTGAACCCCTGTCCCCACACCACCACACCTGAAGCCTGACAGCAATGGGAACAGGGGGGAGGAAGAGAGAACACAATGCCAGAGCTTCATAAAGCACGTTCTCAACTTATCCTTCAGCTAACGAAGAGGGACAAGGCTGTAATTAGTTTTTGATTAAAGGCTCGCCTGCTGTCTCTCCCCATCTGTGAACGTGCTGGGTCCCATCCAAGGGGAACACACACGGTGTTTGTGAGCCAATCCCACTGGGAGGTCAGAGGTGGAGACCATCTCCAGGCTGGACAGGGCTTGGAGCAACCTGAGGTGTTCCTCCCATGGAATGAGATGAGCTTTAGGGTCTCTTCCCAGCCAAACCAGTCCACGATTCTGTTTCCCCACCAATGAGCAGCAAGTGGTGGGAGTGGCACAGCTCCTGCCACACCCCTTCAGAGCCTGTTACACACACGTGATGTGGGGACAGGGATGGGACCTCTGCCAAGGGTGGGGGACCAGCACAAAGGGCAGGTTGGTGTCACCCCTGCTAAGCATCCATCTCATGGAGGAGGTGACCACAGGGTATCTCACCCAAAACTCATGTTGTGGCAGAGGTAGCCCCATCCGGGGACAAAGTCACCCCAGTGAGATCTTTGTGGGGGATCTCCAGGCAGAGCTGTGGACATGGAATCTGGAGACATCTCTCCCCCAGCAGAGTCTGCTCCTCCCCAGCTGACACTCACAAGCAGTGCACCACAGTCCTGCCATCACCACTTTCCTTCTGCCACCTCTCCACCTGGGCCAGGAGGTGCAGGAAGGACTTCTTGGAGTCCGGGGTGTCTCGATAGGCTGACCAGCGCAGGTACTGGAAATGCCGGACCATCAGGTGCCCCTCCTGCAACTGGAAAAGCAAAACTCATCAGCTGGAACCCATGAGCTGCCCTCATTTGCCCTCCCTGGAGGTTTGAAGGAGGGCAGGAGGGGTTTGCCACACATGGACAGTAGAGGCAGAGAGGAAAACCCTTTCTTGCTGCTTTAACATGGACAGTTCAGCCCTGGCCTCCAGCTCACACTCGTTCCACCACCCCATCCTACCCAGGAGAACTCCACTGACTTAGTTTATTTGACTTCACAGACCTTGGGCTGTCTCTGTATCCCCCAAAACCTGTATCCAGGCCCCTGAGCTTCCCCAAGGCTTCTCCATCACACCCTTCTCTTTGCATGCCCAAGATCCATGGGATGTGGTTCTGTCGTGCTCGCTGTACACCAGGAGGCTGCTGAGAGGCTGCCATGGAGGTGGTAGCTTAATACCTGATAATCTGGTTAGTTTGGAAACCTAATCTGGTTAGCTGGATCCAGGAGGAGGATTACATACACAGAGCTCAGCAAGCTTCAGCTGGGCTGATGTGGGACTCCTGTTCAGGAGCACTCAGAGCATCCCGAGTATGGGATGGGATGAGACCACAGTCACCCCCCTCCAGACACAACCTGGGGCTTGCAAGTTGCGTTGGGACCACACGAGGGAGAAAGAGGGGGTCAAGCACAGATGGGGGACACTCAGCTCTGGAGGGCTCCGTTCACCCAGGTTCAGGTGCCTGCTGTGTGGGATGAGCACCAGACCTTCACCCAGCAGGACCAGGTGCTCCTGTGGGGGAATTAGTATTCCTGGGGACTCAGAGCTGGGGGCTTTTGGTGCACACTTCAACTTGCACATTTCAAACAGGGGCTTTTCTGAACCTTTTTGGGAGCTTTCCTGAACCTTTATGGGAGCTCTGATGGAAGAAAACTCCTTTGACAGCCTGGGAAGGCAAGTTTTGGGATCTGCTTTGAAGTGAGGTGAAAGCTCTGGAGCACTTGTGACAGCCGCAACACCCATCTCCATTCTGGCAAGGCTTGGCACAAAGTGGCTCCATGCATTTCCCAGCCCTGCTCCAGCAATCTGTGCCCTGGAGGAATATCCTCATCAATCCAGATATTTCCATCACACTGCATTTTAATTTAGCCCAGAGTATATTCTACCACCAGAGAGCTGAGCAGATTTGGTGTAGGATTTTGTGCTGACACCCAGGAAACGCCAGATGCTCCCTCGGGGAGCGTGAACCAAAACCCTCTTTGTGTTAAGAGTTCAGATAATCAGGATTTATCTCCTCTGGCCCTGGCCACCCTGCCGAAGCACCTTCCCAGCTGGGCTGTCAGCCAAGCCACACGTTCCCTTCCAAGCTCCCTAATTCCCATCTGCCCAGTGACCTTCACTAGGGCACTGGCCACAGCCTCTTGGCAACCATCAGGAGTTTGAAGACCTCAGGGATGCCACCTCCTCCCAGCTGGCATTTGTACGTAAACCGGCTTCTCTCCATGTACAGCTGTGCACACCTAATCCCCTCCCTGCTGCCCTGCACTTCTCTTCTTTCAAGGCAAGTTTAACCAGCCATACAACACTGACAGAGGGTAAAAATCTGTGTCAATCTTCTCATCCTGTAGGGAAAGGGCTCTGCTGGTGCCAGGGGAGTGTCCATCCAATGCTACGTGTGTGGCAGGGCAGAGATGGACCTTCAGGCAGGAGGAAAAAGGTCTTCCTGCAGTTTTCTAACACCTTTCAAAGAGCTGTGAACTCCAGAAAGGTTCAATGGAACAATGGCAATTTTACAAGTTCCTCTCTGGCAGGAGGAGAGCTGGGGCTGCCTCCTCTGCAGAAGCTGAGTTAGACCACAGCAGTCAAGAAGGATTCTACTGCTCTCAACAACTCCCTGAAATGTTGAAACCAGGTGGGGTCGGTCTCTTCTCCCAGGTAACAAGTGATAAAAAAGAGAAAACAGCCTCAAGCTGCATCATGGGAAGTTTAGATGGGCTATTAGGGGAAGATTTCTCCACCAAAAGAGTTGTCAAAGCCCTGGCCCAGGTTGCCCAGAGCAGCTGTGGCTGCCTCTGGATACCTGGAAGTGTCCACAGCGAGGCTGAACGGGCTTGGAGCAACCTGGGATAGTGGAAGATGTCCCGGCTCGTGGAAGGAACAACACGGTTTTGAAGTTTCCTTCCAACCCAAAATATCCTGGGATTCTGTAATTTGTATAAAGCAGCTCACCCGTGTAATGTTCTGGACTCGGAAGAGCCGGGACACGATGTCCTCATCCGCCACTCCCGAAATGTATTCCACCTCCATGGGGCCATACTGCTGGAGCCCTGGCTCAGGCCAGTACTGCAGGCAGGGCTGTGGAGAGAAGCACAGCTCACCATGACTGGGAATGCAGGATGGGACACAGGGAAGGGCTTCAGGCACCAGGAAATGCCTGTGAAGGGAGCAGCTGGTGCTCAACCCCGAGGGCTTGCTGGCACAGGGTGGCCCCAGGGTGGGATGGTGACCCCAGATGCAGTTTCTCACTCAGCACATCAGTGGCTGGAGTATCTCCCAGGTTATTGAGGGATCAGAGATGAAAGATCAGGCCCACCCCCAGCTCCCCCTCGCCCTACACAGACACAACAGCTGACACTGCCCAGAATGGATACTGCTGTTCCAGGAGGATATGGGGTGGGCTGTACCCTGGTTAAGCACAGACCTGATCCTGTGCAACGACAGAACAGGCTGGGCTGCTTCCAGTTGGCTCTCAAACCCCATTGGCTTTAGGAACCACTCAGCCACCAGCAGTGACAGCAACGTGGGATGTCAGTGCTCTTTGTCCCATGGCCAGGACATCCCACCAAGCCAAAGCAATCCCAGCCTGCATCTCTGGGGAGCAACTCCCCCTCCCTGCGTCCATCACAGCACTGATGGATAGTTCAGTCCCTGGAGCATGGGTGAGATTGTTTTCACAGCGTGACAGCTGGGAAACCAGCATCGACACAAAATATATGATGTTTGTCACCACACTTTCACAGGGCATTTAGCAACGCAGGTCAGCCACAGCCTGGGCCCAACTGCATGGCAAACGTGTCTCAGGAATAATTGGTTATTAATAGGGGCTATAAATCTCTGAGATCTCTGAGCCTTCCAGACTCAGAACTATAATTTGGATATTAAAACTTCCCTTGGCAAGGCATAGTTCAAGTGAGGGCTGTACCCTCAAAGTCACCTTTTGGAGCTGCCTGCTGGAAAGGTTGATTTATTACCTGTTGGTCTTACACCAGTAAACATTTAGGATCCAGCTAAATATTGTAACCCAGACATCCCTGAAGAACAGACTCAGGCAGGGCTAAGTAATAAGGAAAAACAGCAGAGGGGAGGGGGA
>VYXD01010578.1:337479-383030 GCA_013397195.1 Hylia prasina | reverse complement strand
CAACGCCAACGCAACGCCAACGCAACGTCAACGCAACGCCAACGCAACGCCAACGCAACGTCAACGCAACGCCAACGCAACGCCAACGCAACGCCAACGCAACTCCATTGCAATATCAACATCAACACAATGCCAACACAATTCCATTGCAACGTCAACACCAACGGAATGCCATTGCAATTCCATTCTAATGTCAACACCAATGGAATGCCAACAGCAATTTAATGCTAACACCAACTCAAAGCCAATGCAACACCAATGCCAGCACTATGCCAACGCAATCTCAGTGCAACACCAATGCCATGCACCCAGGCTGGGCTGCTGCTCAACACCTCTTTGGCTCCAACTGGCCAGCCCTGTGCTTACAGGGGACAAATCTTGAGTGCTGCAGACAGTCCCATGTCCCCTTGCAGAGGAGCAACTGCTGAGTGAGCAAGGCAAGGGGCTGCAGCGCTTTCAGGGTGATGGGGACAGAGCAGGACAAAGCCACCTGCAGGGCTGGCGCGGTCCGCAGGGCAGCAGCACTCACCCAGGCAGAGTTGGACTGGTTGAGCTGGTTGAGCATGACGATGGAGGTGCAGCCATAGTCGTACACCAGCCGCCAGAAGTCGGTGGTGGTGTTCTGCAGTGGGTGCAGGGTGACAATGAAGGCAGCACTCTTGGTGTAGCTCTGTGGAGAGGAAGATGAGCACCAGTAAGGACACGGTGGTGACACTGAAGCCACTTTTGTTCCACCCCAAAGAATCAGTGCAACCAGATGAGTGGGACCAAAACCTTCTCCATGCCTGAACAGAGCTGGTCTCCCTGGCACAGCCTCAGTTCCTCTATGCCCTGGTGATGGGGAGATCCAAGTGATCCCAGCCCTTAGTCAGAATGAAAACACCCACAATTTGCTCTCACAGGAAAGAGTATTTTGCATAATAATTAGGGAAAAGATATCACCTTTGAGCCAAGAACAAGCAGAAGCCGTGGCTCCCAGAAGACCCCAGACCTCAGCTCTGCACCCTGGCCCTGACTGGAAGTATAACCCATGGCATCATCCCCACCCACAGCACCCCACCACCAGGCACCGAGAGCAGCAGAGACAACTACTGACCTGGGTTCAAATTTTTTTTTTTTTTTTTTTTGGTGGGGAGGAAGCAAAATCCCCCAAAAAAGATCCTAGAGACTGCACGAAGGAAGTGGGAGGGAAGAAAATTACTGTATCTTTGGTTTGTGCTTTGAACAAGATACATCCCCTTGGTCATCCTGCTGCTGGTTTGCCAAGGGACAGCTGAGCTCAACACTCCATCAGGCACACTTAAATTAACACAGTTTGGCTGAAGCCCCTTCAGACACAGAATCAGCACAGCTCTCTGCTAATGGGGGGTCCTCTACCTGCTGCAGAACCTCCTGACTGAGCTCACAGAAATGCCTTTATTGAACCATTCCCCTGACCCTGTGCATGGGCAGCAGCAAGACCCCAGCACTCAGTGAGAGCTTTCCATCCTCAAGGAGGGGGATGAGAGCAGCAGGGGGAAAGAGATTTCACCAGGGGCTGCCTAGGCTTGCCTTGGCACCCTCCTCTTTGGCACAGGTGTAAGTGACAGCAGGGTGTGGAGCAGGGCACAGCTCCACTGGCACCAGCACTGCTGACGGGTGGCACACGCCAAGCTGATCTGACAGATGGACAGATTGACTGAGCAAACCACTTTGGCACTTAAAGAGAATGAGACGTAACTTTTTTCTTTTACCCGAAGAGGGAAATAGGTTTTATCCCTTCAGCAAGAATTTCATCCAAAGGGCTTTGTCTGTCTATAAAAAATATTTCATCCACTGACCCTTTAGCAGAGATTAAGGGAGGCTCAGTGAGGCATAATGATAAAATGGATATGCAAACAGCAAGCAAGCTGGAAACAAAATTCCCATCCCACTGCAGCACTACAAGAGTCACTCCGCACCGCCAGCAGCCCACTCCGCTTTACAAACTGCTTTTGCTGTGGGAGCAGGAATTAGGGTGATGGGATCTGCACAGAGATCCAGCAGGATAAATCACCCACAGCATGGCAAACGTAAGGCTTAGTCTGGTGCCAGCACTCAGGTGTGACAAAGAGGGTCTGGGGAAGATGCCTGAGGTGTGTGGGGCTCCGCGCTGCCCACGCAAAGCACTTCAATGAAAGAGAAGTGGAGCTGGTGATGAATGACCCCATCCCTCAGTGTGGGCATGGAGCCTGTGGCATGCTCTGCTCTGCTTTGTGATCATCAGCCTCTAGAAGATAGCTTTGTCACCACGGGGTCCTTTCTGACTGCACCAGGGGGATGCACGGTGGCTCCGGGAGCCGTTCAGAGCACCCCCAGTTGCATCAGGAGGAGGGGCAGGAGGACCACGGGGGGACTGACAGCACAAGGGGGGCTTAATGGTACCAACCACCCCGAAGGATTCCTCTCCCTTCCCTGTTCCATTGTCACTGCAAATTCCTGAAGTCACTCAGTGCCTGGCTCAAGAGAGCAGGAGGAAAGCTCTTGCAGGGTGCCACTACACAAAAGAAGGGTGCAGGACCCCATTACGCCCATCCCAATCCTTCCCTCCCCTGCACACAGCTGCCATGAGCCTTCCTGCCCTTGTGCAAAACGAGGCCATAAACCCAAACCAGGCAAAGTTTTGCCATGAAAAGTTGCCTGAGCCCATAGGAAGCAGCCCCTTCCCCCGCCACGGAACACTCACATCAGTTAAGGCCGCATTGATGTAGTTGTTGCTGTCTCCATCCACGGAGATGAGGAAGGGAAGGCATCGGTCGGGCGGCAGGACGTCCATGCTGCGGTTGCGCTCCCGGTTGCGGGGCAGGAGCGCGATGCTGCACTCCTCGACGTCCAGGTGTGGGGTCACTGAGTTCAGCGTCTGCGGGTGCACAGGTCCCCCTCAAAGCCCAGCCTAGTCCCAGCTGGGGTGGGCACCAGGAGGATGAGGACAAGGAGGAGATGCAGAGGTTTGGGAACACTCACTTGGAACTCCTCCCGCAGCTGCGAGGAGTTGCTCTGTGGCTCTATCTTCACCATCTCCTTGTAGGTGGGCTTGAACTCGCTGGCGGGGATGCTGGTCTCCCCACACAGACACGCCTCCAGGATGGCGTCATGGATGAAGATGTACTGCTCCTTTGGGGAAGAAAAGGGACAGGGCTGAGGCTCCAGAGCCGGCCGGTGACAGCAGCCCCACGTGTCTCCAGCCGTCCCCAACACCTGCTCACCTCCGTCTGTATCATGTTGATCCTCCGCGAGCAGAGGGTCTTCACGCAGTTGTAGATGTCCACGACGCCCTCACACTCGGCCATGTCCAGCATCACATCCAGGACGATGTAACAGCCAGTCCTCCCCGTGCCAGCACTGGAGATGGAGGGGGAAACAGCAAACACATTCTCAGTCTGTGCTGACATCCACACACAGCCCAAAAGGCTGCTGGGCACTGATCAAGGTCTCTGTGGGCAAGGGCTCAACATACAGACCTTGTACCAGGCAACCTCACAGGGCTGCCAGGACCTCACACACCTCAAGAGCCTGGTTTAGCCTTAAACCTGCCCAAACACCCCTGCTGCAACCCCAAGGGTGTGTGATGGTCAGGCTGTGGGTGGGCACCCATGTATGAAATTCGTTTTTGGTTTAAGACAGCAGAACACATGGGTTTTGCAACAAAACTGACAACTATACTGTTTAAGCGCCAACAGCCCTCTGGGATCCCAGCCCAAAAGCTCCAAGGAGGGCTCAGCTCTGAGCCCTGGGAGAGCAGGAAGGCTCCCCAGGCATGAGCAGGTCTGAATGCCCCAGGGAAGACCTTCAGGATAAGGCTGAGCCCAGCAGGATGCTCAGAGCCAGCCCAACACTGCTGACATCCCAGGCCCTGGCATGGCTGGAGTCACAGTCAAAGACCTACTGTGCCCTGACCCCCACCCCCATGATGTGTCAGGAACAGAACCACACCCCTGCCCCTTTCATACAGAGTATTTTCCAGGGAAATACTAATTTTTGGGGCTGATGAATCACTCATTGTGATTATCAGTAATTACACGCTATGACTACTAATCACACTGGCTCATGAATGAACACTGATGAGGCAGTTGACAGGGAGAAATCAAATAAAAAATTAAAAAATCCCTTCCACTCATCAGCTCCTCCTGGTTTGCCCAGTGGAGGAAGAGCCATTAGCCTATCATGTGGGAATGCCTGCTCAGGGCATAGAGGGCCACCAAAGCTGCTCAGATGTGTCACTCATGTCCTCCCAGCTCCGGTGTCCCAGTGGCCAAGCCCTGCAGTGACAGCCCTGTGGGTAACCCTGGGAATGGGGCTGTCCTGCTGCCCCCCTGCCTCTCCCTTCAGCCAGACCCCACGTCCTGACCATCAGCATGATCAAGCTGCCCATTGCCATTTTATCCTCTGTGCCCTGGGACAGAACTGTGTCACCAGTAACAGGCTGGGGCAGCCCCAAAACAGTGCTGCTCCCTGCTTGTCCCCCTGGACCAACCCCAGCCCCTCCTCCCTGCTGCCACCAGCCCAGTAGTGACATTTCACAGATAGATGCCATCGCAGGGGGATGTCAAGGCCAGGTTGGAAAGGGGTTGGAGGAATCTGAACTAGTGGAAGTTGACCCTGCCTGTGGCAGGGGGATGAGCTTTAACATCCCCTCCACCCCACCCGTTCCACGAGCCCTGCCCGCACCTGCAGTGGATGACAATGGGGCCGGCGTCGGGCGGCGTGGACGCCTTCACCCTGCGGATGAAGGCCAGCAGCCCTGTGGCGTGGTAGGGGACACCATGCTCCGGCCACGACATGAAGTGGAACTGCTTCACCTCGTGTCGAGCTGAGTAACCCCGCTGCAAGGGAAGGATGAGAGGGCAAGGTCACTCAAAGACTTGATTTTCTCAGGAATCCACGATTTTGCCAGCTCAGCATCCAGGCAGATGTACGACACAGCAGTCACACGCTTGGGCAGCCCCACAGCTCTCTCCTCTTGGTGGCAAGAGGGTTAAAAACTACCAAGGAGAAAAAGGAGGAGGTGGCAGCAGCCTCAGGTCTCCCTGCCCTATAAAGAGACAGTAATTTGACATTCCTGTAGGTTAAGGGAGAAATTGCACTGGCTCCATCTCCAGTTACCGTGCTGCAGAGTGATGGCTACACCTCCAACCCAGAGGACAGGAATGCATCCTTCACCCCCACCACACTCACACAAAAATTAAACACTCGCTCACTGTCCAGACGAAGGTGGGACTGAACCACTCACCCAGCACAGGGTGCAGAGCCAGGGAAAAGGCAAAGGAAGGAGTGACTGGTGACCCCGTATTGGGTTAAATAAACAGGATACTCCTAAATGCCAAGCTATGGAGGGTGAGAGGTGCCCGAGGGGGGCCTCTCTCCGAGGCAGGGCCGTACCCTCTCGAGGGCGAAGGTGCGCACAGCGTACTCAGCCAATGTCTCTGACTCCACCAGCGTGATCTTGATGTCCCCGTACATCTCAGAGTCATCTGGCCAGTACTTGGAGCATTTCACCTGCAAGGAGAGCACAGGATGGGAGTTTGGCTCTGTGGAGGTGGCTTCCAGCAGAGCTGGAGCCTGGAGGGAAGGGATGGGATCCTTACCCGGCCCACCTCCACCAGCTTGGTGATCATCACGATGCTGGAACAGTGCTCCTGCCACACCATGCGCCAGAAGTCATACACCATCTCCTGCTTGGGCCCTGTGGAACACGGTAAAAGCCCCCACAGATGGATGGGCACCACAAGCAGAACCCAGCCCTAGCAGTGGCCCAATGCCACCCTGTGCCCTCTCCTGCCTCTGAGGCATGAACAGCTCCACAGCACCCCAGAGCCCTTTTCCCCAGGGCTGTGCAGTGCCGAGGGCAGGTAGGAGGGGTGGGAGCTGGTCCACATTGGCCCCCTCCCTTCCTTTCCTGCTCCTGCAAGGCTTAATCCCACCAGAAACAAAACCTGGCCTGCTGCATCAGAAGCTGAGGAACCCCTGGCTGAGAGGGCAAGGCATGACTCACCTTGTGTGGCTATGAAGTGGTTGGACCTGTGGTAGCCCTGCAAGGGAAGCAGAGACATCAGTCCCAAGCTGGGACCCTTAGACATTTCCCAGTCACCCAGCTGGGTCAGGTTCTGCAAGTCCACTGCAGGAGGAGGGGGAGGTTCAGCCACCATCCCACACTCAGTACACCCTGTCCTGGGAGGGTGCATCTCCTGTATCCCACAAGAGGCTCATGCAATGCTGAACCCACACCCCTGGTCTGCACCAAAATCATCAGCACCTTGAGGAATCCATGAGCTCCACTCCAGCTGCCACCACACCACTGCCAGGAGAGCTCCATTAGTGACCCCTCATTCCACAGCAGGCACCTGGTGCTGGGACAGCGCCACTCCTCTCCTTCATCCCAGCTGCTCAACCCTTGACAAGCACATGCCAAAGAGCACATTCCAGCCAGGCTACTGCCAGAGGGACTGTGAACCCGGTGTCTCACACCCTGGCCATGGGTCCAGCAGAGTTAAACCACACCACACGCATGGAGGTGACAGTGGGTTCTCCATCCCCCATGGGTCTTTTCACAGGGGATTTTTGTGGGTCAAATTCAACCCCTGAGCACACGGGCTCTGCTTTCCATGCTCCAGCGCTACACAGACCTTCCCATTCCCTGGACCATTCCCAGGCTTATGGACACATTTTCCCAGCCTGCCTCTCCCTGACGGTATTTAGACCACACTGCCTAGGGCAAGGTCTGGCAGGAGATGGGAGCAGAGAAGAGAGGAGAGGGGGAACAGTCTACTTACTTCTCGGTTAATCCGAATCTTAACGATCCCATTGGGACACAGGTTTGAGAGAAAAAGATCAGAGACATTAGTGAGACACGGAGAAGAGAGGGGTTAGAGCGCCCACCCCACAGCAGGCCATGGAGAGACAGGGCAGAAAGGACATAGGACAGGCTGAGGGACACTGCTTGGGCACAGGGATCAGGCCACCACTGACAACACCCTCTGGGCAGGAAGGAAGAGTGGGATTTGCTGCTGCTTCCAGGAGAGGCTGGAGCCATCCTGCACCTGCTTTGGTCTCAGCATCACTAGAGGTGACAGGGGACATCCCTCTTAGGGACACTGCTCTGCTCTCAGTGGACACCAGGGCTGGGCTCTGCCCAGATTCACACACACCAGCAGGATCGAGGGGTACCCCAGTGTGAGCCCCACATGGTCCCCTGGTCCTCTCAACCTCTGCATCCCCCACCCAGGGAGAAGGAGATCCATGGCCACATGAACAGGTGAGGGGGAAGAGGATAGAAAAGCAGAGAGAAAGAAGGGACAGAGCAGAGCAGGGAGAGATGCAACGAGCAGAAACTGCTGATGAACACAAATCAGGCAGTGTGTTCCAGGGATGCATTGACCAGCCCACTCTGGGCTGTCCAAACTCCTCCAAATGCTGCTGGACAGACCCCAAGATTCCACAGGAAGCTCCTGTTGCAGCCCAGAGCCCCAAGGACACAGGCCCTGTCCCCACTTACATCGATGTAGTTGGCATTGATGTAGTCGGAGTTGGGGTCACCCAGCAGTGGGTGCAGCTTCACGCGGTGACGGTCATCTGGGAGAGGGAACGAGGAGCCATCAGTGCCTCATCACCCACCACGGCATCCCAGGCAATCACTGGCCCAGGAATCTGCAGAACACAGGATTCTGAAGCTGTTTGGGGTGTCTAAGCCTTTGCTAGAGGCACTCACATGTGGACACGTGATCCTGTCTCCCTTTGGTCTTGTCTTTCTTCTTCGAAGCATCCCAGCCTTCAAAGAAACTCTGTAAGGAAAGGATGGACATCTCAAGCTGAGGGCAGGACTGTGGGGCGCCCCCAGCCCCAAAAGCTCCCTGGGGAGAATGACGGACAGAGTGGTCTCCCCACCCCAACACCTAGCTCCTGCAGCCCCAGCTCCACCTCCACAGCACACTCTGCCAGCTACACACTCCTGCTGCATCCACAAAATGGTCCATTTTCCAGCAAATTACAGACTGCCTGGTTTTTTTTCCAGGGTTGGTTGTAGTTTTTTTTTCCTAAACCTCCTCAGCTCCTTTCCCTCCCTAGCACAGAACAGGTTTGTGTGTAATAACAGTGACATTCATAGACTGGTGTAAGAGGGGAAAAGTGGAACGAAATTACATGTTTTCTCCCCTCCCATAATATCTGAGTGCTTTCAAATGACTAGTTCCAAGAACATACAGCAGCTTTTCAAGGAGCACTAATGATTATTGCAAGCCCTGGTTTGTCCAGTGTGTGAAAGCAGGGGGAGAGCTCCTGTTCCTGAAACAGCTGAGCATTAAACAGTAATTTCACTGGGAAAATTTCAATCTCTAGACCTGTGGGACACTGAGGAGTCAGGAAATGATCCCACTGGCTGTTCTGAGGCAGAGGCTTGTGAAATAACCTGTTCTGTCGCAAGTGCTCTGACCTGGCCAGCTAGGATGGACATGATGCTGCCAAAAACTCTTGGGAAAGAAATCCCTCGCCAGCATCCTCTCCCCAGAGTCTTCATGGTCTTGGAGCTGCCAGATTGCAGAGGATTTGCTTGTCCCTAGGCTATGGCCATGCTTATCACAGGCCAAGCGTGCTTATCACAGGCCAAGTGTGCTTGAGAGCAGTAGGTGACATGGTGATGCCCAGGGAAGAGAAAGGGAAAGGAAGGAGCAGCCCTGGCCCTCGCAGGAGAGCTGGGATGACGCACTGCAGACAGGGCCAGCCGGGCTAGTTTGGCTTATCTCAGGGACCTGAGAGCTGACAAATAACCCAAAGCTGCCAGCAGCAGCCATTCAATCCAGACTCAGGGACACCTCCATGCTGACAACGCCAGCCTCGAGCTGTGAGCTCCAGCTCCCACCCACAACTCCAGACCTGGAGCATCCTCTCCTTGCACACAGATCCTATCCACGTCCCCTCTGTCCATCCCACCTCCCACTCGCCCTGAGACGTTGGCAGGAGCTGTCCTCACCTCATACTCCTGCTTGAAGCCGTAGCCTTCCGCCGTCTTCATCTGGTTGATGTGCTGCAGGAGGTCGGCCACACGCACGGCCGGGTGCAGCTGCCCTGTGTGGTACGGGGAGCCCTTGCGGCCGCACTGGCGCCGTGGGGAGCCCCCCAGGAGGCTACTGGACTCATTGACCACACTGCTGCGCTGGTCACCTGCACAAGGGATGGACAATCAGGGGCTATCAGGGCAGCAAAACCTTGGGCTGCATCCCCATCACATCCTCACACCCATGGAGGGGTGGGCAAAACATCCCCAGGAGATGCTGGTGCTGCAGGCCCTCTCTGGGGACCACCAGAGGTCCAGCCCCCAATCCCATTCCCACCCCCTCATGCTCTCTGAAGCTCCTCCTACACCACAATACACAGTCAGCCAAAATACCCAGTACAGCCTTTTAAGACCCCAGCAGATCTGTTAGAAATCAGAGGGCAAGGCTGTAAGGGGGTAATAACCTCATTTCCCATCGGCTTGAACAATGAGCTCTCATGCAGACAAGCAAGAGCTCCATGCCCAAATATTCACACAAGATCCTGAGCTGAAAAATCACCTTGCCAAAGTCTCCAGCACAGCTTAACAGTTCATTTCCCTCACTGCTAGAGACCAGCACTGGATTCCTCATGCTGCCACAAACAGAGCTCACTGCTGTTTGATGGAGAGTCTGTGCAGTATTTACCTGGTTTATGCCTTTGCTGTGTCCTTACCGGCAGAGCCAGGCTAAGATCTCACCTGTGTTTGCCAGGGAAAGTTCCCACACCAGATCCCAAAATCTGGGTTTGCACAAAACCTGATGCTCTGTGCTGCTCCCAGAGATGGGCAGGCAGGGACCTGTAGAATGGTTTAGGTTGGAAGGGACCTTAAATCCCATCCAGTGCTACCCCCTGCCACTGGCAGGGACACCCTCACTGACCCCAGGGTGCTCCCAGCCCTGTCCAGCCTGGCCATGGGCACTTTCAGGGACCCAGGGGCAGCCACAGCTTCTCTGGGCACTCTGTGCCAGGGCCTCACACCCCTGACAGGGAATCCCTTTCCAATGTCCCATCTAACCCTGCCCTCTGGCAGTGGGAACCAACAAAACAACACGGGAGAGTGCCTCCACACCCCATGACCTGACCAATGGGCTCAGCAGCTGCTAGGATTAATAAAAAATCAAGTAATTGCTGGCATTTGCAAGGTGCTGTCACAGCCACACACAGAGGAACTAGAGTTTCCATGAGGATTAGTGACTTTCTTTTAAATGCACAGAAACTGAGGCATGGGGGAACAGCCACCAACCAGTCACCAAGTCCTTCATTTCCCTTTGTTAATTAAGGATGTTTGCAGGCAATGGAGATTCTCCCAGCCATGACAGGCAGCCCAAGCTCCCCAGCTCAGCCCCACCAGCCTTTGAGTTTCAAGCCCAGCAACCAAAGAAGAAATACACCTAACCTAGCTCTATGTATTAAGAGGAGGAAAAGTTTGCCCTCTGGGCTTTAATGATCCATGAGACAATGGTGGGAAGCACATTAATCCCGCAGCCGGTGCAGAAGAGCCCCGTGCAGGCAGCATCTTGCAGTTACTGTAACAGATGTTATTAGCATATGGCTGAAACTGGGGCATCCAAAGAGTTATTTTACAACTAAATCAGCATGGAGATTCATCTTCCAGTGGGTGTGAAGTTATCAGTCTCCCTCTGATGTAAGCACAGGGGCTCTTTAACCCTTCTAAGCCCAGGCTGTGTGGGGAAGGGCTGGGGGAAAGCTTTCAGCCTTAGTGTAAGCCAGGAGGTGGGATTCACCCAGTTCCAGGGGGGCTGCAGCTGAATCCTGAGCCCACAAATGACCTCAACCTGCCCATCTGCAAGCTCAGATCTCCATGAGAAGATAGAGACCCAGCTCCCCACAAGAGTTTCCCCTTCAGCACAGCCTGGGATGGTGGCAAAAGCTCCAACACCGATGAAATCCATGCCCTTGGAGATTTACACAGGCCAGGGAAGAGCCTGCTATGCGACACACTTCAGTCTAAAATAGATGTAACACTAAGCCTTCAAGAGAATCACAGAATATCCAGAGTTGGAAGGGACCCACAGGGACCACCGACTCCAACTCCTGGCCCTGCAGAGACCCCCCCAACAATCCCACCCTGGGCTGAGATCATTGTCCAAACACTCCTTGAGCTCTGGCAGGCTGTCTCTGTGACGTTTTGAGGTTACTGGGCACCTTTGCTGTGGCTGGAAGGAAGCAGGGAGATGCCATGGTCCCCATTCTTACCTTGGTTGCCATAGCTGTGGGATGGGAACAGCGGCTGCCGGGTTACCACCCTCACCTCTGTTTCCACAGCTGTGGAAGGAAACCAGGAGATGCCAGGCTCCCACTCTCACCTCTGTTTCCATAGCCATGGGTGTCCATGAAGGACAGCCCCAGGCGTTCATCCTCCTGCAGGGTGCTCTGGTCGGTGAAGCTCCTGTCGATGGCGCTCATCATATGCGTCTTCTCGTGCCGGTAGTTTATGGTGGCTTTGGTCATATTCACGGGTTTCCTGCAGCGGGGAGGAGCAGAAGTGAGCAGGGCTCACCATCAGGTACTCTAAGGTCCCCTCAAAGCTCCTGGGCTCAGATTATTCCAGAGAGCAGGGACAGATTATTTGCAGCAGTGCGGTCATCATGCTTTGGTGCTCTGCTGTCCCAAGCTGGTCACAGCCACACGTGCAGCATCCCTTGCTGGCTGCAGCAACTCCAGCTGCTCAACCTCAGTGTCCCCTCCTGTCCCCTGCTCTTTGACAGCCAGGAGTGCTCCTTGCACAAAGGCTCCCTCCAGCCATCTCCTACCGCATGGATCTGCCCCAGCCGCACCCAGTCCCATTTCTCCAGCCATGACCCCCTGGTCGAATTGAAGGTGTCCCTGCCCATGGCGAGGGTTGGAATGAGATGAGCTTTAAGGTCACGTCCAAGCCAAACCATTCTGGGATTTTAAAGCCATGTCAGAGGCCAAATCCATTCAAGGGATGGGCTGGACCCACCTGAGTAAACCCATGCTCAGCACCCACAGCAGAGGGTTTTCCTCCCATGGAGGGTCTCTATTTAGGCACCTAACAAAGATGCTGGGAAATCCCAGTTCTCACTGGACAGAACCTAACACCCCAAATTCAAGTCATTTAGGCAAAAAAACCTGAAGGAATGCTTTTGAGAGGCAGCATCAGGCTCCAAAGCCAGAGCAGTGATTAAACCAGAAGGATGAACAGGAGATCTGAGCCCATGTCAGCATCATGGTGGGGCTGGAACACTGCAAGGCACTGCTAACATCCAGAATTCAACTCAGAGTCACTGACCCTTCCCCTTTATGCTGTTTTCTGTCTCTAACAAGCTTGGCAGCATTATTCTCCCTGATCCAAATAGACCCTTAAAATGCACTTGGCAGAGATAAGGACTTGTTGGAACAGCAGGGTGAGGGGGGCAGGCAGGAGGAGGGTAAGGCAGGAGAATGACAATTACTTACGGGTAATAGGAGTAAGAATAGTAGTTCCTCCTGGCAAGCGTGCAAAGAGAACAGCAGAAATTGCATAAGCACCTTTTCTCCAGCATTGGGAAGGGAGGTTACAGGGCAAGTCAGCTGCCAGAAAATTTGATGCACCATAAGGAATCAGGCTCCCCTGTGGCACCCACAGGTTATTTACTCCGGGCAGGAGCCAGCATCCTGATAGGAGAGCACAAGCAGCAGTTCCCACCGTGACCACACTTGTGGGTGTCCACAGTACCCTTGTCCAAGGGGTTATTCCGTAATTTTTAAGAGTGAGTAACAAAGATGTCCCAAACGTAGGGATTTCCCCCCAGGCCACTGGTTAGGGGCCCAGAGGGGGAGATGGGGTTGGAATGTCACATTCCCAGTGCACCATTTGCTAGAGACAAACGTATTCCAAGGCTGCATTTCCATTCCACTGCATCAGTGTTTCTCCAATGGCAATGCTCTCTGGAGAAGATTTATTAGCTCATCCCAGCTTCCCAACAGCCCCAAATTCAGGGCTCTCAGCACTAGATCTAATTCATGGCTCTGGTTTATCCCAGGCTCATCCAGGGATGCTGAAGCAGAGCTGCTCCTCCTCCTCCTGTCCTGCAGGACTGGCAATAGGAATGCAGCAGCCACACTCACAACTTTCCACCCACAGCATCACTCCCCAAAACACATCAGCACTACTGGCATTTGTTCCATCAGGGAAGGATCCAATGGAACCAGGAGCCAGTCCTGCACCTCAAAGTGTGCAGGGATGCTGCAGGCCCCCTCTTCCAGCAGTATAAATCTGCAAGGATCCTTACAGGGTGCACGAAGCCATAAAGAGCTTTGCAGATTTACAGGGACGAGGCTCTGCCCAGCTGTTTTTCTCTCCCTCTGGCTGTTCACGTACTTTGCTCCATCCTCCCAAGCCCTGTGTTTAATTGCTGTCCTTTATCCCAGTTCTGAGAGCCCCCTCGGCCCCACACTGCCTGGAGCCCTGCACGGAAGAAGCCACTTTTCCAGGGCATTGCATCCATGTGAAAAGCAGCGGCCACATCCCCAGTGCTCCCAGGGATGAGTGTCCCAAAAAGCCCTCGCCATGCTCCCTCCCACACCATGAGCTCCCCCAGCACAAGCCCACCATGACAGCCACGGTGCCACACCCACATTGGATGTGCTCATGCTGGCCTGGCAAAGGCAACAGGGAAACCCAGAGGCAACATCTCAGTGTAGATTAAGCTGATTTTTGTAATTTTGGGCTGGGGACATCCCCAGGACTTTGCCGCTCAGTCCCCAGTGTCCCCTGCCATGCCTGGTGTCACAGAGCACAGGGGTTCTGTGTCCAGTGGGATGCACAGGGACACGGAGACACAGCTCAAGGGAGCGTCTGGAACCTGCCCAGCACAGCTGAATCCCCACCAGTAACTCCAGCTAGTGCTGAGATGGTGGAGAAGAGCTGAACAGGGAGGGAGAGAGGGAGGGATGAAGCACCAGCCCAGGTCCCCTTACCCTTTCCGAATGGCGAAAATGATGGCTCCCAGCAGGATAATCAGGACGATGAGCCCCCCAGCACAGATCCCCAGGATCAGGCCCATCTCCTCTGAGTGCTGTGACACCTCCAGGGGACGCTTGCTCTCTTTGCAGGCAGCTGCCAGGGGACAAGGACAGGCAGGAGGGGTGAGTGCACAAGGCTGCTGTGAGCACCCACCACACTCCACTGCAGGAGGATTGGCAACATCAGACATAAAAACCCTGGGATCCATCCCATGGGAGGCTCGTTCCTCCATGAGCACATGTTACTCCACTAAGACGCTACAGGGCTCTTGCAGTTTCATACTATGACTGTAGACAAGTCCCTCTTCTCAGTTCCAGTGGGGTGAGACAATCCCTTTGTGCATCTTTCATCACACCCATAAGACCATAAGATCATCCATCCCTGGATTCAGCATCCAGCATCACCACTCCAGCCTGCCACCTCCACCATAGAAACAACATTAAGAAGGAAAATTCAACCAAGGGAAAAACCCAGATGCCAAAGAGAGCAGGAAACAAAAGAGTGTGGGGTGGGGCTGGAATAACCCACGACATGCAGCCCAACCACGGCCAGTGCTGATCCCAACCCACCAGCACAGCCAGAGGGGCAGAGCCACAGCCTCGGTGGGGTGGGGCCAGGGAGGGCTCACCTTTGCGAGCGATCCGGACACAGTTCAGCCGAGTTTCCTACAGAGGTAAAAAGGGGGGGGTCAGTGCTGGATGAGCATCCCAGCAGCTCTGCTCCCCACCCCCACCCAAGTGAGGCTGGGTGGCACAGGGCTGGTCCATTGGTGCTTCGGCCCCCAGACTGAGGGAGTCCGTGGGTGATTTTGCTGTAGCGCCCAAAGAGCTCCTGAGGACCCACATCCCAAGAGATGCTGCTGAATGATCTGTCCCCAGCATTCCTAGGTTTAGCCAGAGCCACTGCTACTGGCACAGAGGGGATGGCAAAGCTCTAGAGCATGGGAGGACCCAGCAGATGCAGCCAAGTCACATGTCACCAATGTGTCACCAGCTACAGCTAAAACATTCCCAGGTTGTCATCCAGAGCTTCATGGGTTTGTCCTCCATCAGTGAGTTTCAAGCCCCAGTCCTGGTGCTCTGCACCTGCTGCCAAGGTTGCAATGAGGCTCCAGCTCAAGTCTCTAACAGTTTTAACATTTGCAATTTAGGGATGGGTTCAGCTAAAATAATCCATTTTTCCACGCATCCAACTTTTGTTGCAAAATTAAAAGCACCATTTTTGCAGTATGGTCTTTTTCTCCAAGCATCCTCCAGTCTCTCAGGACACCAAGCACCAATGCTGCTCCATCCACCCTCAGACCACGACCTGCCCATGCCACATTGCCCAGGCCAGGGGTAGCTACAGCACTGCTCTTCCTGGGATCTCCAGCTTTTCTTCCTCCTGTTTCTTGCTTCATCTGGCACAAAAACCATGAAAAAACTCCAGCTACAATCCAGCGTTTTTCCAACATCTGATGGCAGCTGGGATAAATCCATTGCCTCCCAGCAGGAAAGATGTTACACAGCATCAGCCACCAGTTATTATCCAGTGAGCCAAGCCAGCCACAAACCACTTTCCAGCAGGATGGAGATGTGCAGGAAGAGGATGCTCCCGTGGGTGGGACAGGAGCTGATGGAGCAGGTGATGCTGAGAAGGGTCCCCACAGGGTTCCAATGATCCTGCCAGTGACTTGGAGGAATCAGCCCAGGGGATGCAGGGGGTGCAGCTCTGCAGAGGGAACTGGCAGCAGCACGGAGGGAAGGGCAGCCTGAGAGCTCCCAGCAGTTCTCTGGAGCTGGGACTGGCCATCCTGCCAATGCTGAGTCCCAGCAATGACACACAGCTCTGGCTGCCCAAACAGACGTTCTCCAACTCAGGAGCAGCCCCAGGAATGGGGTGTCCCATGCACTGGTGCTTGTTGATGTCCTGGTTACTATTGCGGCAGGTGGGGGAAATTAGGCTACTCCACCCCCAGCATCAGCACAAAGATGAGAATAGGCACCACCAAGGGGTGCTGGAGCAGGACACCCATCATCCCAACATGCCATAAGGGTGGCCTGGAGCACCAACTGCCCCCTGGCAGGACATCAGGGGTGAACCCAAAAGGTGACCCAGGGGAGGGGGATCTAAAAGTAGTCCCATTTTTACCAACCCTCAGACCCCAGCCTGCCTTTACCTAGTCCAACCCCTGGCTGGAGCAGGGTGCCAGGGCTACTCACCCCTTTGAGGTTGCTCATGGCCTGGAAGTAGATGAGATAGGCCTTCTTGGGCTCCAAGGGAGGGTTCCAGTAGCCACTGTAGGTCTGGTTGTCCCCCACGGTGAAGGGCTTGGCCTCGGTGAGGCTGCTGGCAGGCAGCTCTGCCCCGAAGTAGTGCACGGAGCCACGGGACACAGCATCGTCGAAGGTGAGCGGCACTGGGAAGCACTCCTGCCCCCCCAGCTCCCGCTTCAGCTTCTTGGGCCGGTCCTCCTCCACGATCACCTGATAGGTGCTGGTGAGGCCCAGGCACGGGTTAGCTTTGAGAAGAACAGTCCTGCCCTTCCTTGGATCCCACTGTGCCACCCCGTTTTGGGGTCTTACCCTCCTGCAGCCCCAACCTACCTGATGGGAGCCCCTCTGCCCTGCGCCGGCCGCAGCAGTACCGTGATGGTGCTCTCTGACTCGCTCAGTGGAGATGGCATGTCCCCGTAGTCAAAGGTGGGAGCTGCAACGGGAGCTGGGGTGAGTCCCGGGGCTCCCTTGGGTTAGGGGGAAACTGAGGCATGAGCAGCTTTGCCCAGGGCAAAGAATCACCCAGTGGTGTAAGATGAATTACTGCAAATAAAGTAAAGAACCTCTCCAGGGAGTTGACAGAGGACCTCTGGATGTGCACAGGTGAGGTTACCAACACCAGTCTGGCAGAGAGGAAGAAACCAAGAGTGGGATCCCACCTCAGCAGGACCCAAATACTCCAGTCTTGAGACATGCCCAAGAACAACACCACTCAGAATCACTGGCACAGTGTGAGCTTCCCCCATCCCAGGGCAGAAGCACACCTGAGCCAGCCCAGCAGCACTCTCAGACCAAGGTGGGGGACCCCCCTCGTGCCTGGCACAGCCTTGTGGTCCCCAAACCAATGCTGGCAGCCGCTGGGGTCCAGCTTGAGCTGCTTTGTCGCAGTGCCCCCTTCACGCTCAGCTCAGCCCAGTTGCTGCAGTTAATGTGGTGCCATGGACACAAGCAAAGAGCCCCAAGTACTACACAGCTTATAAACAAAGGCAAATTAATCCCTCGCTCTGAGAGCTCAGACAGCATCAGTCACCAGCACTGCGCTGGCCAGACTCGCTGGACAGGGACCCACCAGTCTGGGGACTGCCCGGTGGCTCACAGCACAGCTGCCACCAAGAACATCTTCCTATGGCAGCATCCAGCCATCAAAACGTTCCCAGTCACCAAAACCATGGGAGGGAGCCAGAGGCTCCACACCACCCTAGGACACCTGAATGGAGGAGAAGCCCCAGCAGCAGGAATGGAGTGGGGGAACCTACCAGAGATGTTGGTGGTGATCTCAGTGAGTGCCGTCTGGCCAAAGCCCTTGCCAGTGCGGGCCCGCACGGAGAACAGGTAGGTGGTGCCGGGGTGGAGGTTGGAGAACACGTGGTAGGTCTCATTGCGCAGCTTGGACACCGTGCGCCGCGGGCCCGGCACATTCACCGCAGGGTCCGAGGACTCGATGCTCTGGTAGCTGATCTACAGGGACAGGGCACAGCATCACCCCTGGCCGTAGGAGAGGGGACAAAGCCCAGATCCGGGTGGAGAAGGGATTAAAGTGATTCAGAGGAGGGGACAGTCCATGGGGCAGCCTGGAGGCAGCCAGGGACTTTCTGAGGTGAAACAAAAGCAAAGGTTTACTGGAAAAGCCAAAGGGCTCAGGGGTAGCAGTAGCTGTCTCTAATCCCTGTGGCCAACAGCAGAGGTTGTTCCAGATCCCTCCAGCACACCTCTCAACGGGACCGTCCCATGTCCCCATGTCCCCCAGCGCTGCACTGCCAGGACGTACCTCGTACTGCGTGATGAGGCCATTGGGCTCCACTGGTTCCTCCCACTTCAGGAATATCATGTCCTCCAGCGGGGTGAAGGTGAGAGACTCAGAGGCAATGCCACCAGGCACTGGGGAAGGAAAGGAGATGTGCTTGGATGCAGCTGGAAACCAGTCTGTAAGGAGAAATCCTCCAGAAAACCCCTCTGGGTGGTTGTGGCAGTTGTGCCCAGTGACCGAGCCACCACATTCCCTCTGCTGTGTCACCCATCTCCAGCATGTGCCACCAGACAGGGCTGGTGGTTCCCCTGGGAGACACCCAAGGCTTTGATGCTCCTGGACTCACTGGTGACACTTAGCCATGGGAGGGAGAGGATCCCACACCAGCACAACCCCCAGAAGCACCACTTCCAGCACCTCAGCCCAGGCACCAGCAGCAGCACAGGTGCCCGAGCTTTGCAGCATGACAAAAAGAAATAAATTCCTTTTTCCTCCCTGGAGCCATTAGCATCCTGTGGAGAGAGTGCCAGTGAGCAGCAACACCCTCACATGCAGACGGGCTCAACGTGGCCGGCCTCCCCTCTAATTAACACCACCACAATAATAACTGTAATCACTGTCGGCAATCAGCGGCACCAGGATCAATTTCCGCTCCTTTATGATGGATTTCTCCACCCGAGGCGGTCAGCAAGGAAAGGCGATGGTTTGGGAAGGCACCGGCAGCATCCCCCACTCCCAAACCTTGCAGGGGACAGCAGCTCTTCTCTCTGATTGGCTTTTTTCACAGCTTTTGTTCGGGAGTAATTACGGGCTGGAGAGAGGGATCACCTCCTGCGCTTCCCACCGTGCAAACGCGCCGTTTCCACCTGATTTACAAGTTAATTTAATCAGAGGCACTGTGTCCTACACGTGTACACAGGCACTTATTAAGTTCGGGAAGAATTATGGAAACCTGTAGGGCAGGAAAGTGTGTACCTACAGAGACTAGTTTTTAATATACAGAACCTACACTATATATAATTATATGTTATTTTCTATTATTATATATAGTCTGCATTATATAGACAATTACAGTTTATTTTCTGTTATTATATGTTGGTATCATTGTTATTGTCTATAGGATAATTAATATATTATCTTAATATTATAATACCTATATATTCACGTATGTAAGTACAGGTATCGTGCTTCCATCCCAGGCTGAGGCAGAGGATGCACACAACAACTCCCAGGTGTGCACATATCCCTCTGCTATCCATATTTGCACACACATACTTATTTATGGAATTATATATATTTATCCTGGCTTGCATCGAATGCACCCTGCCTTCACGGGGGAGAACTGGCTTCCTGCAGCACCATCACACTGCAGGGATATTTCCACAGCTCTGTGGGATTGAGTTGCATCATTTCATGCACACAGAATGAAATCTCCAGCTGTGGTTCAGCTGGATCCACAGGGGGCACCGAAACACCAGCTGGATAACCTATGGATGCAGCACACCTTCATCAGTGTCCTGCCCACATACCCGGCACAGCTTTGCCCGGGGTCCAAGACGGATGCCGTAAACAACAGCCTTGGCTGGGCCCAATTACTTGGATTTTCCAGCCGAAAACCATGGTTTACCACTTGGGATGGGGAGCTGTATCTTTGCAGCTCACCAACAGCAGCCCCAGGGCTGTTGCCAAAACTGGCCTTGTGCCAAAATAAACCACAATTAAGGGTCCTGTCATTAAAGAGCCTTTGGCACCTTGGTTTACTTGCACAGGCAGCTGCTCATCCTGCAGTTCTAGGAGCTCAAACCCTCAACATCCTCCCAGGCAGGCTGGGCCAGACACGTGAGGAGTACCTGTCACATATCCATAGGATATCCATACCTCCATCTCCATGAGACCAAATGTATACACAGCCTCAAGTTCAATCCAAGGGGGAAGCCACCAGCCCCAGTTAACTGAGGCACAGGGAAAAGCAGCTGGAGTGATCATAGTATAGCAAAAAGACATCTGGAGCTCCTGTATTAATATTCCATAAGCAAACAGCTGGAACAGTCACAGCCCAGTGAGAAAATCAATCACTGGCAGGGTGGAGCTGGGCGCCCCTGCTGGGCCAGTCTCAGGATTGGGGATGTGGAAAGTGCTGGTGTGCAGAGGAAGGTGCTGATTTAGGCTTTGAAAATGAAAAAGGACCTGGAGACACTTTCAGCTTTGCTCCAGCTCTTCAGGTTTTGCTTTGCAGCTGAGAGACAGGAGTGAGCACTGCACACATAATGGCAAGTCCTGTGCAGGCGAATTCTGTGCAGGGGCTCTCCGGGGCTCTGGAGCCAGCTCAATCCTTTGCAATCACCAGTTCCTTCATTTTAGTTGCCGATTCTTGATGCTAAAAAGTCCTTTGCAGATTAATTTTGTTCTTGCTTGACAGATGACTCCGTGAGAGTCAGGGATGCTCCAGTCACACTCAGCCCGCAGCAGTCAGCAGCGGGAGAGGCCAGCCCTGGACATGGCCTGTCACTGATGGGTGGCATTGGAAACACAGAGCCAGCTCTGTCCTGTAGCTCCTGCCATATCCACTGGATCTCCAGAGCCCAGAGTGACTCAGGTACTGCTGATGACAACCTGCAGTCAGGGTGAGGGGCAGGTGAGGCCGGACCTGGGAGTCCTCTCCAGGAGCCTCAGCATGAGCAGATCCTCAGGGAAGGGCCTGACAGAGCAAGAGATTCCAAGACCAAAAAGTCCTGGAGCGTCCATCAAGGATGTT
The DNA here is from genome assembly GCA_013397195.1 of Hylia prasina. NCBI lineage: Eukaryota > Metazoa > Chordata > Aves > Passeriformes > Sylviidae > Hylia > Hylia prasina. The sequence goes on along the minus strand of VYXD01010578.1, from coordinate 362,238 downwards.
TTTCCACTCAGGTGACAGGGAACCCAGAACAGGGCACAGGCAGAACAGGGGGAAAACAGGAGCAAAGCTGCTGCCAGAAACTGGGGCTTTATCACTGCAGAGCTCTCAGCACAAACCCGAACCCACCTGAGAGCAAACTTCACCAGGGAAGAGCACCAGGGAAACCAAGAAAAGCTGCACCTGCCCTGGTGAACAGCACTTTCCAGAAATGCAGCAGTGCCGAATCCATCGGCAACCAAGCAGATAAAAGGTACTACCTGAGTGCAAAGCATTAATTGCTTTAATTGCCGTTATTACGGCTGCCAGGCTTTGGTTCCCAATAACAAGTGAGTGAGGATGACTCGTGCTGTAAGAAGCTGAGTGTGAGCCAACTCCCACACCCTCTACTGGACCAGCCATGGGTAAAATTCCACTCCAAGGATGAGGGCAGTGTGTCCACAGTGACATCCCCATCCAGTCCCTGAGCCTCCCACCACCCCCCCAGGCATCTCCCTTCCCCAAACACCATCACTGCCTCTTTCTCTCACCTCCTGTTGCACAGCTCTGGGGCTGCAAGATGCTTTTTCACTTCCCCCTTGGCTCAGGAGATATTCCCATCATGCCCATGGGCCAGGAGCCAGGGATGCACACATGCCACAGGAAACACCCCAGCAGCTCACCAGGTACGGAGTTCCAGTTTTGGGGATGAAGAACCTCCCCGAACAGACTCACCATCCTCATCTGTCTGGAATATCACCTCCTTGCCTTCCTTGCGCCCCTCAGGGTTGGAGAGGATGAGCTTGACGTGGATATTCTTGTAGGGCAGCAGGTTTTTGATGGTGTAGCGGTTGGCATTCCGCTCCATCTTCACACACTCCTGGAAGGTCTGGTTGTGGCCACTGCCCACAAAGTAGCGGTAGCACAGGGACACGGTGTACGTGTGGCAGCGCGTCAAGTTGTAGCCCAGCGGCTCCCACTGCAACGTCAGCTGCCTGGACTGGATTTCAGAGAAAGCCAGGCCTTTGGGAGCTCGCATGGGCTCTGTGGGGGGAGAAAGATGGGGAGAGGTGAGCAAGGAGGCAAATATCTCATGGATTTATGTGTCTTATCAGGGTAAACCCTTTTACAGCATAGGGACAAAAGGGACGAGTACAGTAAACAATCCCAATTTCAAAACTGGGACCAGCCCCAGCACAGGATGCTGCTGCCCTGCAGACAGGGCTGGGGACACCACCAACCCTGCAGGGACAGCAGCCCCCACAGGTCCATCCTTCCCTATGGAGGTGAAGCAGGGTACTAGCCCCACAAGCAGCCCCAGATAGCCAGAGAAAGGTGCCCATGCCACAGGAGCCCTCATGCCATCAATCAAGCCCAAGTGAGGCTCTTGAGACAAGAGGGACCAAGTGCTATCAGTGGGAGGGAGTTTAATCAGCTCTAATTGGAGAAGTTAAAGAGGGGACGCCTCTGCCAACAGCACATACAGACACACACAGGTGCCTTGGGTTAGCTCCTCTCCTCACCACAGGAACGGCAGCTCGGGGTGCCAGGACAGCTCTCCCAGGCACGCCGTGGGACCCACCTGCGCACTTGGTGCGGCTGATGAGGGGTGGCCCCGGTTTGCCAGTGCCCCCCTCGCCGGGCCGGGTGAGCAGGACGCTGATCTCATACTCCGTGTCAGGGTCCAGGTGCCAGAGCTTGTAGGTCTGCATGTTGACAGCGTGGACCTCCGACCAGGGCCCTGAGGTCATGCGGTACTCGATCTCCTTGCGCACAATGGGGCCATCGCCGATGATGGAATTGGTGTTGAGCTGGATGATGAGGTAGGTGGAGCCAGCCCGGAGCAGCTGGGGGGGGGCGATAGGGGTGGGGGGCTCTGGAACAGAGAACGAAAGCGGCAGGTGGAGCATCCCCAGAGCCAGAACAGTGCTGGCACAACCACAAGTACCACAGTTTTATTGTTTACAGGCTCCAGTCAACACATTTCCAGTGTCTCTTCCTGCATCAACCCATCACATTCAGGCTGGAGAAGAGAACCTTTGGAGTGACCTAACTGTGGCCTTCCAGTATCTGAAGGGGTACAAGAGATGGAGAGGGACTTTTTTACAAGAGCATGTAGTGACAGGACAAGGGGGAATAGCTTCACACTGAAAGAGAGTAGGTTTAGATCAGATACTAGGAAAAGATTCTTCCCTGTGAGGGTGGGCAGGCCCTGGCACAGGTTGCCCAGAGAAGCTGTGGCTGCCCCTGGATCGCTGAAAGTGTCCAAGGCCAGGCTGAAGAGGGCTCTGAGCAACCAGGTCGAGTGGAAAGTGTCCCTGCCCATGGCAGGGGTGGGATTGCATGAGTTTTAAGGTCCCTTCCAACCCAAGCCATTCTGGGATTCATGCTGCAGAGCACAGAACAAACTCGGATTCACCACCCAGAGGATGTGGAAATTACTCAAGTACAGGAAGGCACCATACAGTTTTCAAACTTCAGTCTGTGCCTGAGCCCTCCATCATTTTCAGAAGGCTTTAACAGCTGCAATAGGATTTCACCTGATCAAACCTTAATTATCTTTATAAGTCACACAGCCCAGCACGGTGCTGCACAGTTTCACCATAATTAATTAATTCCCACCTACTGCCATCAAAAATAAATGATCTAAGGCCACCAGGAAAGGGAGTTTCTGGTTTTAGCAATCTGTCCACAGTGAGAAACTTCAATCCCATTGTCCTGGGCATCCCACCCTCCTCTGGACACAGTGGAGCAGGAGTGGCCCATCCCTGACCCAGAGCAGGCAAGGGCAGCTCACCCACCTTTGACGATGAGCTCAGCGAAGTTGGAGACGCCGGCGCCGCGGGCAGACTGTGTGACACAGCGGTACAGGTCCTGCTCCGCCCTGGACACCGCCTCCAGCTGGAACGTGGCCAGGAAGCGCCGGTGGCTGATGTGCTTCACCGAGGTGGCGGGGACCACCTCACCGCTCTGCCTCTGCCCAAGGGACACACACTGTGTCACGAGGGGCACCCGTGGCGCCTCTGGAGCCACCAGGGGTGTCCCCACATGACGTCTGCTTAAAAGCAGGGGGATCGGCCTTTTCCCGCTGCGTCCAGCAGGCTTTTCTCCCACAGGAAAGCTGTGTGTGGGGCTGGCTGTGGCAGTGTCACCACCACCACTCCTCACCTGCATGAGGAAGCGCTCGGCCTCGGCAGCCTTGCCAGCAGCCACGCACTGGAAGGTGGCATTCTGTCCCGCATTCACCTCCACGTCACCAAGGCGGGAGAAATGGGGTGCTTTCGCTGCCGAGGGACAAAGCCAGAGGTGAGGAAGGACCTGAGCTCCAAGAAGACCCAAGGCAGCACCACTGCAAAAATCCCTCCATATCCATAAACCCACCCAGGACGTCAGAGGTGAGCCAAGCTCTGGACAGGCCCAATGCCCACCCTCCCAGCCTGGCTCTGAGTGAGGCATGTGTTCCTGTCCCAACAGAACAAGCCAGTGACCCATGGAGGGATGAGCCTCTCTCTCCAGCACACACCAATGCTGCTGCCAGATGCAGGGTATGGGATTGATAGAGGGGGCAGCCTAGAAAAAAATAGGGGGTGACCCCAAGAGCCAATGTGTTGGGACTGTCTGGGATTTTGGATCCCCACCAGCCTGGGTGGCCCCTCTTGCTGGGGACACTCAGGATGTCTGTTCAGTCTGTGCTTTTCCAAGATTCTATAAGAACTAAAGCAATGTTGGAGCTGGTGGGGATAGGGACAGAGATGCAAAAAGGGAGCCTCAGAAGTGCCCAGGAGATGGAGCTCCACCAGCCCAGGTAACATCAGGACACCCAGGCGCCATCAGGCTGCACCCTGGCATTAGGCCCTCTGCTCTCTCCAAGACCATCCCAACAGACACCAGCTCCAAGCCCTACCGCCCAGCCCAGCATCATCCCCCCACCCAGGTCTCATCTGACGGCACTCACAGCATGGATAATTCAGGAGCAAAATGTCATCCAGGCCCAGGTACCCCCTGCGCTCACTGGAAACCACCGCCTCGAAGAGCACCTGCAGCACCAAACAGGGGTCACCCATGGCCAGGGAGTCCAGGATGAGGTGACGGGGGGCTGCTGGGCCTCACCTGATACTCGCTGGGCCAGAAGAGGCTGACTGCCAGCTCTGCCTGGTGCCACTGGCGGCCGTGCGAGCCGGACGCGTTCCAGACGGCGCTGCCCACCAGGCCCCCGGTGACCCGGACGTAGGCGCTGAGGGTGCCGGGGCTGTGGCCGTCCCGGCTGAACATGAAGTAGCTGAACTGGAGGCAGTGGGTGTCATTCTCACTCAGTGCCTGGAAGAGCAGGTGAGCTTTCTGGCCCGCAGCGTGCTGAGAGGAGTTCACCATCAGGTAGGAGCCTATGGCAGCAGGGGAGAAGGGGGAGAGTAGAGTAACTATGAGAATGGTGAAGGGTCTGGAGGGGCCATGGAGGAGGTGGCTGAGGGCACTCGGTGTGTTCAGCTGGAGCAGAGCACACAGGGCAGAGCTCAGCGGGGACTGCAGCTCCTCCCAAGGGGCAGCTCCCATCTCTGCTCTGGGACAGGGACAGGAGCCAGGGAACAACTTGAGCTGGGCCAGGGCAGGCTCAGGCTGCAGAGCAGGGAAACTGCCCAGGCTCCCCAGGGAATGGGCACAGCCCCAAGGCTGCCAGAGCTCCAGCAGCCTTTGGACAGCGCTCCAGGGATGCACAGGCAGGGATTGTTGGGGGAACTGGGCAGGGCCTGGGGTTGGACTCAATGATCCCTATGAGTCCCTCCCAACTAAGGAGATTCTATGATTCTAATATCCCTGTTCCACCTCTCCTGAGCTTTACCAGGAGGGATAGAGAAGATGGAGGATGTGGGACCACAAAGATGCCCATGTTCCCCAGGGCACTGGTCCATGACAGCCCAGGAGGATGTGCAGGACAGGAGGGACCTGGGATGGAGTCTGGGGCAGATGCCTTTTGGGCAGCAGCAGGACACTGTGGTGAGACCTGGCTGCTGCTGGATAAGGAGGGGAGGATCAGAGATGCTGTCTACCCCAGGCACCAAGGTCAGGAAAGGCTCTGATGTTGCCCTCCTTTAACTCTCACAGCTTGGGCTGCATCAATCCCCCTCCCAAGGCTAGCCCCAGCTGTTTAACTCCATTCCAGCTCCTCATATCATTTACCACAGTTGTCACCACGTTTAAACTGTGCTCAGCAGGTACTTGCAGGGGGAAAACCTCACTGGCTTCACGATCAGCAACAGCATCCCAGCTCTCGGGGATGCCTGGGATGTCAATCCCAGAGCTGCCTCACCACCAGCAGCTGTTGGGATCCCAGCACCCAACATCACCAACAGCAAAACTAAGAGCCTCAGCACAGCCTTGAAGCCATCATAGTTATAGGGCAGGCAGGACAACAATCCCAAAGGCAGCATCGTTCCCTGTTCTGCATGCTCCAACCCAGGCAGTCTGGAGGCAGGAAGGGGATCCAGGAGTCCCAGCCCTTTGTGGCAAGCTCCCAGAGCTGTCCATCACAGCCATGGGGCTGGCATACAGGATGGATGGGAAGCTGCCCCATCAAATCCTCCCCCTCACCAAAGGCAAGGGGATTATTAATCTCCATTTTAATACCAGCAGTAGCTGTAAGTAACAAAGCCGGGCCGTTTATTCAAGCCTACCATTGTTTTCCTGACAGTCAGTGCTTTGTTATTAATTAATTCTAAACTCAGGCGCTTTCCTCTCATCGACTCCCACTGAGCAGCGCCAAGAAAAGCCTAAGGAAGGTGAAGGGGAATTGCAGGGGGCACCCATCCATCCCCCTACAACACTTGGGATTGCAGGGGGCACCCATCCGTGCCCATGCAGCATTTGGGATCACAGGGGGCACCCTTCTACTGCCCCAGAGTTTGGGACCCGCACCTGCAGGGACCCAAAACACTCTGGGGGTCACAGCACCAGCTGGGGTGACATGGTGCCAGTACTACACGCATCTTCCAGTGCCTCCTTCAGGGACGGGAGCTGGAGCAAGAGAAAGAAATCCCTAAAAGGGAAATTTTCACCACACCGCTGACCCATGTGGCTGCCTGGCCCTGCCAGCCCCTTGGGGCGGCTACTCAGGGTGAAGTAAAACGATGACAATTTATTTCCTCGGAGTCCAGCACAGCTCGTTTCATCCACCGAGGGGAAGCCACTATGTCCATGCTTCTCTTTTTTCTCCTCTCATTTCCCCCAGCAAAATTACTTCTGCTCTAATGAGATCAGCCCCATTTGGTCCAGGCAACAGCAGAGTGGAGGGAGACCATTGACCCAGCCCATGCCAGGGGACATCTCCCAAAAGCCACCTCATTAATGAATGGGCTCTCGTTAACAAACACAGGCCCTTCCTCTGCCCTCCCTTTACAGACAAAAAGCCACAGGACCAAAATAAAGAGGCCAAGACTAAAATTAAACCACTGATGATTTATTTTAAAAGACCCATAAGGTACCTGGGAGCCGGGATGCACCTGAGCATCCCTCATCGGGCAGGGCTTCCCACACACACTATTTGCCCCTCTTAATTTTCTTCCTGGTGTTGCAGCACTGGAAAGAGCAGGTTCCAACCCCTCGCTTTTGTGTTATTTTTATCATCCTATGCTGTAAATATCTGGCATTAGCCTGAAGCCCAAGGTGTGGGTTGGGTTTCTTTTATCAATATAAGTGAAGCAGAGGTACTTCAAAATGCCAGAGGGCAGGGTCAGATGGGATATCGGGAAGGAATGGTTCCCTGTGAGGTGGGGAGAGTCTGGCACAGGGTGCCCCATCCCTGGAAGTGCTCAAGGCCAGTAGAAGCCCTTCTTGCCCACAGGGAAGGAGCAGCTCTTCCCATCGTGCTGCTCATCCCAAGGGTCCTGCCTGCCACTGCATCCCTCCAGGGAAAACCCAAACAGCCCTACAAGAAGAGGAGGGAAGAACCCACACCCCCGCTTCCCTGTCTCAATGAGTTTTTCCTCCTACAAGAGAGAAAAATAAATAAAGAAAACCTTCCAACAGCTATTAGAAGGCAGGGAAGGCAGGCGGGATGACAGGGAGAGGGCAGCACAAGAGGTGCCAGGGGACCAGATCTCACCACTGCAGCATCTGTCTCCAGGAAATCCCACTGAAAGACAAAGCTGACTTGTGCCAGATCCTTCTCCATGTCAGAGCCGGCACGGGAATCAGGGAACCACTCCCCACTCCTGTGCTAAGCATCTCCCAAAGCAGCCCCAACACCAAGGGCTGATCTCCCACCACCACCAGGTTCTTAGAAACACTGAAGCAACTCCCATGGCAGCAAACCATCAGGCTTCACTGCTCAAGGGTTTTACAGATGTGCAGCAGGAGCTGACTGGGAAGCAGTGCTGGAGCTGAGAGCTGAAGGAGCAACTCCTTGGATAGGATGGGGAGACATCAGAGCTCTTGAGGGTGGGGACAACAGCTCAGTCCCCCCCAGTACAGGGACAGGGTTGGGCAGAGAGAGGATTGTCCATGCACCGAGAAGCTCTGATGCACAGGGGGGCTCCTAATGTCAGTGAATTTGGAAGCAAAATCTAGGAAAAGGCACATTTGAGGAAAAAACCCACCCACAAATATGTTGCTTTAATATTTTGAGTGAGGGACCTTAGAGCCCCTTTAAGCACCAAAAGAGACTCCAGGAAAGCTGGAGAGGGACCTGGGACAAGGCCTAGAGGGACAGGACACAGGGAATGGGTTCCCTGAAGGCAGGGCTGGATGGGAGATTGGGAAGGAATTGTTCCCTGGCAGGGACTGGCACAGGGTGCCCAGAGAAGCTGTGGCTGCTTCTGAATCCCTGGGAGTTTCCAAGGCTGGATGGAGCTTGGAGCACCCTGGGACAGTGGAAGGTGTCCCTGCCTGTGGCAGGGAATGGAGCTGGATGAGTTGTAAGGACCCTTCCAACCTCAGCCAGTCTGGGATTGCAGGCTCACACCTGCCTTACCGAGCTCCCTGCAGCTGCTCCTTTAAAGAAGGAACAATAAAGAGATGAAAAAAAAAAAATCACAATTGCAATGTGGGAGAGATCCATCCATCATCTCTAGGTGAAAGAGAGACAAGTCAAGAGAAGGGATCTTTGGTCCAAACCAAACAAGAAAGCAAGAGGAGAGTGGGATAGAAAGGTAGCAGCAGGTGGCCAGCAGCCAGCACCCACTCCAATAAATCCTACATTCCTTGAAACTGGCTGATCTCCAATAAAAACTCATTTTAATCTGAAACCACGAGACTCTTTTGGAAAGCACTCCCTGGAGAGGCTCTGGTGCTGTGAAATCCCTTTGATCCCCTGAGCTGCTGCATGGACCAAGGGGGTGATGAGGCTGCAGGAGCCTCATGCACAGCTCCCCACCCAAAATGGGGTGAAACCACCCACGGGTGCTGCAGAGTCCCTGCACACCCCTGTGCCCCAAGACCATGAGCAAACAGCATCTATGTGGTCTTAGGGGAGCTACAGGGAGAAGCATGCTCTTCCCAGGGTGACACTGCAATGCTCACTCCACCTAACCCGAGATGTCACACCCACTTCCCCATCAATCCTGGAGTTTACTCCTTAAACTCTTTGCGTTCCTTTAACGCCTCATCTCCTGCTGACCCACATTTTTTTCCTCAAGTAGGGAGAGAAATCCCATTCCACCCAACCCTCCAGCCCCCTGTAAGCCCTCAGACTTTAAATTTGGGCAGTTCACTGCAAATTTTAAATTACAGCTGAATATTGAGCAGAAAACTCAATTAATTACAGGTTTCAGACTCCATCCCAAGCCACCTCAACCCCCAGCTCTTTCCCCAGGAAAATCCCCCTGGACACACACCAATTAGGATAGCTCAGTTTACAGCAAATACACAGAAAAATCATCAAGGCAGGGGCAAGGATCTGTCAGCAGATCCCTGAGGGTCGTTTGCCCTCACCCAGCACACAGGACATGCCACAATGGAAGGAAAAGCTGATGGGGAAAGGTAATGGCAGAGGAGAGTTGGTGTAGGGGAAAAGCCAAATCAAGCACTCTCATGAACAAGGCACAAGATAAACAGCTGAAGATAAGTTGATGGAACAGTAAAGAGTTTCCTATAAAGCACGTAATATTTTAACAAACAGAAAAGGTTATTTTAACTGATGAGCTCCAAACCAGCTCCCCTGTCTTTCTGTCCATCCTCAGCACAGGACTGGGCCTTTAGGGTCAGGCAGGAGCCAGCAGTCCCAAAAACAAGGAACATCCCAAGTCCAGTGAACCTCACTGAGCCAGTGGGTTTAGGGATGACTCAAGGGGGTCACAGCAGGACAGACGTCAGAGCAGGGAGTGAGCAGAGCACCCAAATGCAGCCAGGCATGGTGCCCACACATCCTCATAGAGAGGGGAGCTCCTCACAGCTGCCTGGCTGGCTCTGCTCTCCTAGCCTGGCCACCAGAGAGGACATTAGACACCAGAAAAATAACAAATAATGGTTTAAAACAAATGAGCTTTTTTTTAAAAAGTCCATTTTCATTTTCTTCCTTACTGTTCCCAAGACTTTGGAGATGCTTCCAACTCACAAGCCCTTCCCCACACGTGAAGAAGCCAGAAAAATGTTTATTTTCCCATTTCCCACATAATCAGGGAGAAGCTAACCCTAACACACTACAGGAATTAAACCAGGAGGAGCCACACAGTCCAGCCCTGGGGTACAGGACGCTCATGCAGGGTAGGGAGGGAGGCTCCCAGGGACACGGGGGGACCTCGGGACTCACCGTGAGGCAGGTCAGGCGGCAGGTGAGGCATCAGGTAACTGCGGATGAGCTCCCAGTCGAAGTCATCGTCCTCACCCTGGCTGTACTCACACTGGTTGGGGTCACTGTCCTCTTCAAAGGTGCAGCCAGCTGTGGGGACAGACCCATCAGCCCCTGAGACCCCAGAGTAGCTGCTCTCTCCCCAAAAGCCCACCAGGACAGTGTAATACCCCCGGAATGCTGGGGGACTCCGGGCATTCCCCAAGGGCACTGTGAGCAGGGGTCTGATCCTGGGTGCTGCCAGGGCCCCACGGCTCCTGTGCAGCTCCACCAGTGACACCAGCTGGCAGGTCTCAGGTCCCAGGGAGGCCTCAGCAACAGGAGCAGGTTGCAGCTCCCAGCTTTGCTTCTCAAGGGTCAGTAACACAAGGGATTTCCCCCAAGAAACAGCACTTGGCTGTGGCGGCCACACAAAATTCCTGCTTTGACCCCAACCCTCCACCTGCAGATTGGGCTCTTGGGGGTCTCGCCACAGCCCGATGAGTGTGGCAGTTCTGAGCCAGGACCTCCAACCCCCCTGAACACAGCCCTGAGCCCCCCCCCTTTGCAGTACTGAGTCCTTGTGGCATTTATATTTTATTACAGACTTATCTCCTGGGGGTCTGAGGGTGTTTACACAGCACCCCCCTGGCTCACAGCATGCTCAGCTGAGCATGGAAAAGTGGAGCAAATGCCAAAGAGGCCATTTGTTCCCACAGGAGATGACACAGAGAGCACCCCCTCATCCTGCATCCAGCCCCGTCCCATCATCCCATGGTCCACCCCCATTCTCCAGCTCCCCCATCCAGCCCTCCCATCATCCCACATCCATCCAACCCTGGAGCTTGTGTCGGCTTTGCCATGGGGCCACTGGGGGCTGCTTGGTTCACACTGCCCCATTGTCCCATTAAACCCACGATTACAGGGACCAGGGCACAGCACCAATTAACAGGGCTTGGGCTGACGAGGGGCCCCGGGAAGCCCTGAGCAAGCGGAATGAACAAAGGCAAATATCCCCTAATGGGCTGGCAGGAAAACAGAGCTGGGCCAAGGGATTATTTCCACTGTTTTCTTCCTATTTTATCCCAAATTACATCAGTAATTCCCCCTGCCGCCCAGGGATTTGGCAGTTAATGGCCTCATTGCCAGCATGGGTTGTGCTTCCCTGTGCTCAGGGATGCTTGGATGCAACACTTAATCAAACGTGAGTCCAAACACTAGGAAAAAAGCCCATAAGATGCCCAGGACATTTAAATTCCCAACTCTTTCATATATAAGAAGACATTTGTGGCTTTTTTCGCCCCTTTGCACTCATTTTTTAAAGCACAAGGGCATATTCCAGTTCCATCACCAACTGTTTTTTCCTCTCAGAACCATAAGAAACTCTTTAAAAACTGAAAGCAAATTCTCTCCTATTCATATGTCTGGAGGCACTGAGACATCACAGCTTTCTTAAAGCCCTTCCCAAAATGGAGCGTCTGCCCAGCCCACGTGCGGACGCGCCCCCGCACCACAGCCCCTGGTCCTCAGCTCTCACCACGAGACGTGTCGGATTTTAGAGTCTGGAACTTGGCTGCACTTTCTAACGGGAGGAAAAGCATAAATCTGTCAAAATTTTCCAGGAAGGAAGGAAAATAAAGTAAATTTCAAAATAAAACAGTGTCAGAGAATAAGTGCCAAGTGATTTAAAAGGAAAAAAAAACCCAAGTGTTTCTTTCCAAGATCTGCTGAGCGGGATATTCTGGGAGGCAGAAATTTGTTCTTGGGGGATTATTTTTTGGCCTGAGAAACCGGAGTAGAGACAAACAATGTTTCAGGCAGGCAGAGCCCCATTTCCCAGGGAAAAGTAATTCCTTCATCCCCAATAAACTATTCCCAGCCGATAAAAACATCATGAGATATGCATTCTCCTCCTCCTCCTGGACTGCAGCCCCCCCCGCCAAATCCCACTACCACCCCCAGCACAGCCACTGCCATCAACCCATGGCTCCATCACCCCACAACTCCATCCTCAGCCACCCACGAGACAATGCCTGGGCTCCAGAAGTTTAAAATGCAATTATAGAGCAGATACTGTGCTGGCCGAGCTGATCCATCTCCCTCCTCAGACAGGTTTATTGCCATGGCTTTTCCCAGCACGAGCCTTCCCTCCCATCCACAGCACAAATCGAAGGCAGTTCCACTGGCCACTCCATTTCTCTGACTAATTTATCCATGATTTGTACACACAGGAAAAAAAGCCAAAGGGTTTCACAGAGCCTTGGTTTCCATGAGTTATGGGATGCTTCTGGCACCATCTCTCCCCAGCCAAGGACAGGGCTGGGAGAAGATCAACCTCCAGCAGGTTCTCCCTCCTCATCACAAGAGTAAGGGCATAAAATTAACACCTGAGCAATTAAATGCCAACAGCCCAACTCCACAGGGGGTGGCTGGAGGTGCTCCAGAAGCTGTGGAAAGTCAGAGAGGGGAAACCCAGAGCAACCTGCAAAAAATTAATGTTCACAAAATTTGCAAGGAGGGCAGGGAGGCTGCAACCCAAAATATCTTCCTGCAGCAGTAGGAGGGTTATTCCATCCCAAGGGCAGGGACTGTAGGAGTTGGGTGAAACTGCTCCGGGTATGGATATGCCCTGAAAAAGAACCAAGGAGCCCCCGGTTGGCTGAGCTGGCTCCAGGCCAGCGTGACAGCAGCTCCAGGCACAGAGGTGAAGGCAGCAAGCGCAGGAGGTGCGATCCCAACATGACAGCAGCTAAAAATACTGCAGGGAGCTGGGGGTCTGCCCCCAGGGGTGGGATGTGTCCGAGACACAGCCTGAACTCCCCAAAGCTGCCTAAATCACCCCAAACACAGAGCATGCCCCATGCACAAGAGGCAGCCCGTGCCAAGGGTGAGATGCGTCCCATTAAACACCCCACAGAAAAGCCCCGTGGCATCACAGCATTTCTGGGCAGAGGGGAGAGAGGGATGAGCACCAACATGGGGCTTTAACTCCAGATGGACCAGAAATTTTTTAAAAAGAAAGAAAAAAAGAGGTGTTCTAAGAGATTTGCTAAGGAGATGGGGACTAGTGCTGCTCAACCTCCTCCAGGTACTGCTGCCACCTCCATGGATTCACTACATGCCCAGGCGGAAGAGAGCAGAGAGACAGGCACCAGTGTAGAGTTTAAACACCAGATGAAGCAAAGTTGTTTGAAAGAAAGCTAAAGAAAGTGGCTTGAGGCGTTTGTCAGGCTTAGCATCCCCCCGGGTACCACTGCAGCATCAGGGCATCCTGAGAGAGCAGTGGCATGGGCACCAACATGAGGGTTAAACACCAGATGGACTAAATTTTCTTAAAAAGAAAGCCAAGTAGGTGGCCTAATGGATGCACCAAGGAGAAGGGCACCACTGCCACTCAGTATCCCTTGGGAATCACTGCCACCCAGCATCCCCCTCTACAGGGATAGAGAGAAGGAAATCTGGGGAGGGACTAGTGATTCACAAAGAAGAGGGAGGGAAAGAAAGACCAAACAGCCAAGTACAAAGGACAGCATCTAATTAATTCTCCGTGGCCACCAAGGAACGTGGCCGCCTGCCCACAGCCCACCCCGCGCTCTTTCATCCACAGAGTCTACACTGCTCTCGGTTCAAAGTTAATTACACACTTAAACCTTTCCTGTTTAACCTCCTGCACCATGGGACATGATCCATGGCTTCTCCTGCCTTCTATTGAGCAGCCTTGAAAAGGCTCCTGTGCCAAAGGGCAGCCCGGCACCATCCAGGATGGCAGCACTGGGATTACAACTCAGCACCATCAGGAATTGCAGGATTGGGAGCACAGTCCAGCACCATAAGGAACTGCAGGATTGGGAGCACAGCCTGGCACCATCCAGGACAGCAGCATTGTGCTCTCTCCCACCCAAAACCCTCTGGGGTATCATCTGATGGGAATGATACACCAATAATGTCCTAAAATGGGGAGAGGTTTTATGAAAAATGGGTTCATACTGAAACTTTGGGAAGTGCTGCTTCCCCAGAGCTAAAAAATACAGTGCAGCCATCCAGGACACCCAGTCACTCCTACCCCGGCTTAGCCAGGACTGCATCAGCCAGGGGAGATAACACTAATCATCTTTCCAAGTCAAGATAAATTTTTTATTCCTAGCCTTTTCCAGCAGCTCCAGTCCTTCACCCAAAGTAATTCTCAGCAGGAAATGGGGAGGATTCAGGTACCCACAGGACACATGACACACTGCCCTGACAGCTGGCAGCGAGGTGCAAACACCCTGCAGAGTGAAACTATCATCTGACCACACCAAGATGTGGCAGGGGTGAACAGAGCTCTCCTGCCATCAAATCCAGAGTTTTCACTGCCTCCCAGGAGAAGGGACAGAGGCAGATGCTTTGCAGTTGCACACCCCCAAACTATCACACCTAAGACCTCTCCTCTTAAACACACAAGAGGAAGATGCTCTTTGCACCAACGGGTGAAGCTCTTTACACAGGATAAATGGTCAATGAGCTGCTGCAAATGGGGAAACGAAGGCACAGAGAGGGTGTGGTGAAGTCCCAGAACACCAGCAGCCCGGTATCACCCCAAGGATGGCAGAAAGCCCAGGGAGCTGGGTTTGCTGGGATACAGAACCACAGCTCCAGCAGATCCCAGCAAGGTGCCATCCCTTCCCCAGCACCCCCCAGAGCAGAGCCAACCTTCCACCTCCCAGATCCCAGCTGCTAAGTAAAGGTGCTTTCCTTGGCATACTCCTACAGGAACATGCCAGGGGAAGGAAATGCTGGGAGTTGCTTCCCTCCGAGTGCCGGCAGACACAGGGGGCAGGGAGCACATTCTGCAACTCATCTAAAATTAGATGCACTTCTCAGCCAGTGAGATCCTGTACACAGCACCCCACAGGCTCCTGGGTGAGGTTAAGGGATCCGGGATCATTTCCATCTGCAGAGGGCTCAGATTCCTGAGAGTGGGATGTTACAGGGGCTGGGGCTGTTTGGCACTGAGGAATCCAACTCAGTGAGAAAATCCAGACAGGGGAAAGGGTCCTGTGTGGCAGCACCCCAACATCTCACACTGACAGGGGCCTCCACCACGCCGGGCACAACAGCAGCTCCATAGCCAAGCCCAAACACCCCAGGATTTCACTGGGAAAACCTCTTCCAGCCCAAAGGGGAGCTGAATCCTTCCGCAGCTGCACCTGGCACACGCAGAGGGCCTGGGGCACCGGCACAACACAGAAAGTGTTTCTGTGCATCACACCCGGAGATGAGGGCAAACCCCCACCCTGCCCCTCTGCTCCCCACTTCTGCCAAAGAGAAACTTTTGAAAGAAACATCACTGATTTCTCAGCCCAAATAAAAGCTGATTGGAAGAATATGGAAAGCAGCACCATTAAAATTCTTACCAGTAGTTTGTTTTGATTCTCCAAATCATTTTAAATATTGTATTTAATAGAAAAATAATTTGCTCAGCTGTAAGAAACATCAATTTTCAACTTGAAGCCTTGTATATTAGCCAGAGAAGCTAATATGTAAACATTAGCAGCTCCAGGAACGTGTGGGGTTTGGCCAATTCAATTCCAGGGAGAGAGGAGCCAGATATTAAGAAGGAGGATTTGCATAATAAGTCACTTATGCCTGATAACCTCAGTGTTTGGAACACGCAGGACTAGAGAACAATATCCATCTGCTAGCAACTACAGAAGACATAAATCTCCTTTTCCCCCTTTGTTTTTTCTTTTTTGGCTGGTAAAGACTCTCTACAATTTTTACCTGAAGGCCCTCAAAGAGTTGTCAAACCCCCTGCAGCGAGTACCCAGTCCCAGCAGCCTCCAAGGAACCCCAGGGATGGAGAGAATTGGCAAATCCAGATTAATTACAGACATTTTGAAGCAAATACAACTGGGCAAATACCACTCCAAAGACTTTGCAGTGATACAGGGATGGCTTGTGCAAGGACCAAGTGTGCCACACATCACTGTGTGGTGAAAATGCATTTGAAAACAAAGGGAGAAAATTAATCTTGCCAGAATCCCTCCTTGAGGCAAATGCAGCTGCCAACTGCAGCACCACATGCTCTTGGCTCCAGGGGGATCAGCACTCCTGGTGCTGCATCACTCCACTGCAGGTGGCACCAGGAATGTCTCCTTGGAGTGCACCTCCATGGCTGCTCTGGAGATGCTGGAGGACACAAGCCAGGAGGTTTTAGCTCTATGCCCAGAGGGGTTGTGGGGATTTAACATCCCACCCAAGGGCTGTTCACGCCCAGCACCCAGATCCGGCCAGCGCTGTTCCCATGGAAGGACAGCATCGCTCCGTTACTCAAACCCTGCTCAAGAGAGGTCCTGCAGCACAAAAACACCCTCGAGCTGCACAGCCAGGATGCACTAACCTGCAGCACAAGTGCTTTAATAATGAACCACCACTTAATTAACATCGTCAGTGCTGCCTCTTGGACTCCATGGGAAGAAAAACAGAGCAGGAAACCTTTGGAAGCCCTGTCCTGCCGTTATCGATCGCTCCCTGTGCAATTACAGCTCACGGGCTGCAGAGCTGTGTGACACCTTGGGGAAAAAAAAATGGGAACAAATTAAAACTAGAAAAGGCAGGGGGAATAAAGCTCATTGCTCTCCCTGGCTCCTTTATTACTACCAGGTCCCCCACGTCCCTGCTGAGGACCCCACATGCCCAGAGACCCAGAGAGACCAGGACCATGAGCCCCAAGGGGCACATGCTGCTTTCAGGGGATGCCTGAGGACACGGAGATGTGCCGGAGATGCCCCCTTGGCTCGCATTCAGGCAGGAGATGCAACTGCCCCAGGACACAGCAGCACCACAAAGCCCTGGGGGACTCCAACACCAGCTGCAGAAATCATGGGAGAGACCAAGTTTTCCAAACCAACCCCATTCTGCAGGGGATAAAAAGTGGGGAACCCTCAGTCTCACCTCCCACAGCAGGTCCTGCATCTCCACAGTGATGGATGTGGGAGCACTGTACTGGGAGGCTCATCCTCCCAGGATGGAGCATGTGCCAGCACTGGGAGGGACTCGGGAAGCAGCTCCAAGGGTCATTTATGGCCTTTCAGGGCAGAGAATGGAGCTGCAGAGCCCTCAGTCCCCATTCAGCAGTGGGACCACAGCATCCTCACTGTGCCCAGCACCCCAGCCAGCCCTGGGTGGGATAAAGGGGGAGAAGACGAAAAAGGTTCAGTGCCATGCACAATCCAGGTCACCATCCCCTTCCTCCTCCTTCCGTGCCACCAGCAGAGCCAGGAACAGCAGTGTGGGCTGCCAGACCTGGGGCTGGAAAGTGACAACGTGTGACATGGGCACATCCATCACCAGCGCCGGGGCTCAGCTGAACCTCTGCTGTGGAATGGGAAGTTAAAGGCAGGAGCCCTCACGGGAGGAATTAAAAGGAGCCCTGTGCCCAGCAGGTCTGTCACAGCTCTGGGCAACATGCTGGACCATGCCAGGCACCCCTCAGCTGGGCAAAGGTAATGGAATGGCAAATCAAGCCCAGCTGGTTTTTTGTTTTTACCAGTCCATGAATTTGGCTCAGCCACCCCAGTCAGCACTGGATGGACATCCATCCATCCTGACCTGCAGCACCCTCAACCCATTCCAGCAACAACTCTGGGATTACACTAAGTATGCATGGAATAACTGAGGAGTCCCTGCAGTGCCAGAAGTGCACATAATACCCTGCAACCTGCTGGGAGAACCATGAAATCCCAATGCCCAGCACCCTTCCACCCCCTCCCTGCACACATCCTGCCCCAAACAGATGCCAGCTCCCATTCCTGACCAGCTGCAGCCACCATTCCATGGGAAGGAAGGCAGGAGACAGCCTCTTGCACAGAGAAGTGTCATTCAGAGCCAGCAGCTCCCGAGACAGGAGCTTCGGTCAGAGACTACATAAAAAGTTCAGCTTATATAAAGAGAAATAGCCCAACACGGAGATGCACTGCTTTAGTTTAATATTGTTATAATCCAGGGAAAACAGGCTGGTTGCTGGCTGCAGAAAATCAATGGGATATTATCACTCAGCAGACAGATGAAAATAAAGTAAAAATAAGTAGAACTAATAACAGAAATAAGAGAGTCCTTGGGAAGAGCCCCAGAAGGGCAGTGGCTGAACCTGCACCACAGGGAGAGTTCAGAGTCTGCCCTGGCATTGGGGGACTTCCAAAGTCACTCCCAAGCTGCTCCTTCCCCAAAAACACTCTGGAAAGCTCCAGCACCCACCTCCACAGGGTGCAGAGGCAGGTGCCCCACTGACACCAAAACCACAGAACCAGATGTCCCCGTAAGGACTTTGAGGGGCCAGGCGGTGCCCAGGATCACCCACCTGCACTAATTCAACTAACATTGAAGCACCTGGTAATTAAGGAAAAGTGCATTTATGCAGCTAATTACCCAGGGTGTCAGCATACCTCTGTTAAAAGGCAGGATGTTCTAGCAGGGGATGAGGACCAGGCACCCAAGGTTGTGTGGGGCTGTGACAGGTTTTCGTCCCCACCAGTGGGCTGCCAGCAGCAAGGAAGGAGTTTGGAGGAGACACCATCCTTGGGTGGATCTGCCTGGACTTCCAGATCAGCCTTGAAAATTGCTGCTGTTGAACCCTCCACCATCGCAGTTTTTTGGAGGAACTCAAGGCTCCAGGGTCACACAGCACAGGACAGAGAAGGGGCTGCACCATGAGGAGCCCTACAGAGCACTCCGAAAACCACAGCAGCTCCACAGGCACCTCCAAATCCATCCAAGCAAGGGAATGCAGTTTGCTGTCCATCCCTCCACCTGCTCTTGCCTTCGTAAGCAAGTGGCTGCAATGTTCCATCCCCTCTGGAGAAAAGCCATTCCCACATCTCCTGTCAGGACACAGCAGGAAGATCCCTCAGGCAGCGCCCCAAAGTCAAGCCCCCGCCTCTGGGGGAGCAGCTGGGCCACAGCAAGTGATTCATCTCCTCTTCTAGACTGGCCACCACTCGTCTCTGGTGACATCCTGCTCTGGGAGACCCTGCCCCAGCTGGCGTGTCCAGCAGCTGAGGGTCTGATTGCTGGACCAGAGCCACATGCGCTCCTTGGCTCAGCTAACTGGGCTAATTAGGCTGAAGACCTCCAGCACAAAGCAGCACAAAGCTCAAACAACCAGGGGTCACCAAGGCTTGTCTCCTGAGCAGGGCTGTGGGGACAGTGGCCTCGTTAAGACTCATCAGGTTATCAGTGTCCCTGTCCCTCATCCTCAGAGCATCTCCTGCCACCCCATCCCAGCCACAATCCTGATTAACTTAACGATGTCAGGAAAGGTTGGATCCACATGGGGACTCCAGGGAGCCAAGGCAGTTATTGGTTAATTTAGTGCTCCCTAGCACCAGCACAGCCCTGGAATAGGGAAGGATGGACCCTCTGGCAGTCCAGGAAGGCTGCAGGAAGCTGGGGGGGCTGTGCCAGCACAACCACTCCGTCATGGCTGATTTACCAGTATTTTTCAAGCCCAATTTTTAAAAAGGCATCAAAAAATTGTGTATGACAAAAATATTCAGGAAGTTGCTCCAGCTGCAACATCCTCCCACCCCCCAGCTGCAGTGAAAGACTCTGCTCCCACTGCATCCCTGTCAGGGATGGGGGCTTTCCCAGCTTCCAGTCAGGGCCCACCCTGGGTGGACAGTGGAGTCCCCAGGCTGCCCGGAGCCCCCCACCCCCCAAGCTGCAGCCACCATCCCTGCTGCAGGACACTGGGGTCAGCCAAGTGCCAAAGGGCATCCTCCTTTACCCTCCTCCTGTTCCTCAACATCTGGAGCACTTTGGGAGGCAGGAAGGTCAGGAAATAACAAATTTATGGCCAAAGCCAGTCAAGAGGCTGTGAATCTGTCACACAGTCAAGGTTACACACCGAGACCCCACTGACCCCCAAACTACAGGAGCATTGCATTCCTGGCATTCCCACGGCAGCCCAGCCTCCTCTCTGGAGCAAGCAGCATCCCAGTGGCCAGACACCCACAGGAACAGCCCCTGCATCCCTTGGTACCCCATGGCACAGGGGGAGTTCTGCTGTCCTGCACCGAGCAGGGCATCAGCACCCAGATTTGGGGTCTGGCAGAGACATCCAGGGACAGGAAACAGGGACAGCCCCGGCCTGACTTGCCACAATCCACGCCTGGATTCACACTCTAGGTGGGAGAAATTAGGGTGCAAAGCATGGGCCCCTTAAACATGCAGTAAACATGTTCCCCCAGCAGTGCCCAGGCAGGAGCTGCAGACCTGGGCTGTGACACCCAGGGAGGACCTGGAGCAGCACACAAGCAGTCAGGAATGAGCTGCAGCCAACAACCGCCCAGCAAGCAGGAACAACACTCCTGATTTTAAAGAAATACATAAAATAACAGCTGCAAAGGGCAGCTGACATGTGAGCTCCCAGTACTGGCAGCAGGGAGGGGGAAAGGGTGCTCCACAGGCAAGGGCTCCTCCGCCTCTGCCTTCCAGCAGCTGGAAGGCTGGAGACGTCGGCTTTTGATCCAAGCAGAAGGTGCAGAACCTGCCGCTCCCAGGGCCAGAAAAGCAACAGCTCAGGAACACGCAGGAAAGTCCCTCCAGCACCAGCTCCACAGCCACTCCCCAGAGACACCCTTCACCCAATGAAGAGGAGCAGACCCTGTGTACCCAGGACCACTCCAGCCAGGCAGCCACAGGCTGGCACCCCCTGCCCACCCCATCACCCACCCACATCCATCCCAGCATGGGCAAAAGCAGCAGCAGCAGCTCCTGCCAGGCCACCTGCAGCGGAAAGGAAAAGCTCCATCTCTAGGACCTATTTATTTTGAGGCTGCCAACGAGGAGGCAATTAGCTCCAGGGGACTAATTGTTGGGAATCATTCTTGTCCGGAGGGGAAAGCCTCAGTTTCACCAAGTACAAGGAGGGGTCTCCAGGCTGGAATGGGAGAGCAGGATCCAAGGAAAGCTGCAAAGCAAATCCCGAGTTGCCATGGGGGAGAAGAGGTTTGGGAATCTTGACGTTTAATCACGCAGCAACTAAAGGTTCCCAGACATGTCTAATAAGACAATTATAGTGCATGTTAATAATAGATTATTAAAAAGCTTATTTATGGAGGTTTAAGCAGGCAGATGGCAGGGCCATGTCGATAAGGCTCTCCAGAGCCTGTGCTACCTCCCAGCTCCCAGGAATGCGGCAGGGAATTTGCCTTCCTCTGCCTCCAGCCCCTTGTGCTTAACCCTCGCACGACTGCCCACAGCAAAGCAGCAAATCCCTGCAGAGGGACTGCAGCCAGGAGAAGATTGTTATGGGACATTCTGGGGTGCTCAGAGCTCCCGGCCCCTCTGCAGAACACAGACCGGGTGATGAAGTAATGGAAAAGCTCTATCCCAGGTACAGTCAACGGAAAAACCAACATCAACAGGCAGCAAGGAGGTTATCACAGGCAGGACATGGGTTAAAGCCACCGACACCTGTCTTGGTCTTCCAGGGGGTGTCCCTCCTCCCCCAGGGCCGTGATTCTGTAGGATTTATTCTGGGAAAGCTCCCAGGGAAGCTCGAATAGGGCTGGTTTTTCTTAGTTTAGATAACAAAAGGAAAAATGTGCATTGTGGGCCAGGAGGTGACTCACCAGCATCCCTGTCCCCGGGGCCAGGGCAGGTTCAGGCACCCAGAGGAAAAACATGAAACGGGAGTTTTGGAACAAGAAGAAAAGGGTAAAAATGAAACAAATGCAACTGCAAGTCTTGAAGGGAGAGGAAAAAAAAAAAAAAAAACAGGCATTGCCAGGCTCCACCATGGAGCTGCAGATACAGAGCCAGAAGGAAAAGTCCATCCAGGAGCATCAACATCACTCGGAGCCTCCCTAAATTCTGCTTCTCCCTCATGGATAGTGAAAATCCACCACATTCCCGTGTCCCTTTGCACACACTGGAGAGCCAAGGGCTCAGGAGCCAGAAACCTCTGCCCTGGGCACACTTGGGCATGTCAACAGGATTTTCTGGAGCATCCCAATGCAGAAGCCTCAAGGGTGTTTACGCTGTCTGGGTGTTCTGGGAAAGGGCATGGCATTCCCAGGGCATTAAAAACACACGTAGAAGCAAACAAGAGAAAGAGCTTCTGCCCTGGCACGGCAGAACAGGCAAGACAAAAAAAAAAAAAAAAACCAAACCACAAAAAACAACCAACAAGGCACGAAGCCTGAAACGAGATGACAAGGAAAATGTAACGCTCTCGCACATTTTATGTGCTTGGTGAAGGCGGGGGGCAGAGAATAAAAACGCCTTGGCATGGGAGAGCCCATAGACAGCCAGGTGAAGGGAAACAAACACCGAGAAAAGCAGCACCAGGCACCTTAAGCACCCGGAGGGCACGAAACACTGACCCTGACCCTCAGCACCAGCCGCGCACACCCCTGCTCCTGACCCCCCTTCCCGGAGCATCCCCGGCTGATCCCTTCTCCCGGCACCGCCTGAGCCCCCGTGACCGTTAACGGGCAGGGGCTGCCCGCTGCCGAGCCCAATCCCAGCCCCGGGAACGGCGTCTGCTCGGCTGTTCCCATTCACTCGACCGAGACAGCCCCACCACGTCGGGGTCAGGGTCACCCGTGCCACCTCCTGCCAGCGCTGTCCCGCGGGGACAGGGACGCTTGGGGGGCCCTGTCCCCCCTACCTGACCCCAGCTGGTCACCACAGCCGGCAGCCACGTCCTCCAGCCCCCCCCGGCAGTCTGAGTGCCTCCGGAGACGCCACCAACCCCACTCCAGTGCTCCCCAGCAATCCCAGCCTCCCAAGTGGAAGCTGCAAACACAAATATTTTATTTGTTTAATTGCTGCCAACGAAGTTGGAGGCGAGCGCAAACAGCTCCCGCATAATTCTGGCAGGAGTGTCATGCAGCACCACGGCTGTGTGTCCCCATGGCATGTCCCCACCGCCGGGAAACAGCCCGGGTGCACGGGGAACACAGGCTGGGACCCCTGGGCAGCTCATTGCTGAATTCTTAGGGTGCAACACAGAGAGGCAGAGCTGCGCCTTACCATGGAACCGTTTGGGTTGGGAAACATCACTGAGTCCAATCATTCCCCCAACACATCCCCAAGTGCCATGTCCACCTTTCCTGGCAGGGAAGGCAAAAAGCAGAGGGAAACACCTGAGCCTGCACAACCTCCTGCCCCCGGGCCCAGCACGGAACCCTGCGAGCCAGAC
This sequence comes from Hylia prasina, assembly GCA_013397195.1. Classification (NCBI taxonomy): domain Eukaryota; kingdom Metazoa; phylum Chordata; class Aves; order Passeriformes; family Sylviidae; genus Hylia; species Hylia prasina. Next base: position 339,319 of record VYXD01010578.1, on the reverse strand, counting down.
GGCTCCTGGCCACGATCTTCGAGCACAGAAAGGCTCCGTGTCCTGCTGCAAAGAGCTCAGGGAGGAGAGATGGGGCTGGCAAAGGCGGCTGGTGCCAAGCACAGGTCCCCGTCCCAGCCTGCTGACACCACACGAGGCCCCGCATCAGTCTGGGGGATCAGCCAGTGCCTCCCAACACCACCAGGTCCCCTCCGTCACAAGCACAATGGGCCGGCAATGACAGCTAGTCACTGCAAAACCTTCATAAACTACAGAAAGTCTGAAGGCTGCAGGAAGGAGCAAAGAATACCCTAAGGCCATGGGCAGCTGTGACCAGGGCACCCCACTTCCTCCCTGTGCCTCACTTCCTCCACATATAGAAGGGACCACACTGTGCCCCTTCTTCGCAAAGGCACAGCTAATAAAACCCCACCTTCTGAAAACACCCAGCGAGACAAGCAGCTGGTCCGCCCCAGGGGCCCGGAGCCCTTGCAAATGGCTTAAATACTGTTTTCCCAGCCCTACCCACTGTGCAGCCCCAGGGACAAGCTGGGCAACCTCTTCACAGCCGGCCAAGCCACATCAGCAGGAGCCAACAGCAGATCCAGATGAAAAGCTGCCTGCAGTGGAGCGGGGGGCTGGCAGCAGACCCCTCACCTCCAGCTAGATCCAGTCCCTTCGGCTCCACTGCGGAGCTGAGCCTGCTCTGCATCTGCGAGCGAAATGGAGCAAACACTCCTGATTTACACCAGCAGCGTGAAGGACCCTGCCCTTCACCAAAGCCGTCCTGCAGGGAACGGAACCCACCGAAGGAAAAGGGTTTGCTTAGGAGGGGACCCTCCCCACAAAGTCCCCCCAGTCCCCAGTGCGTCCCCACCACTGCCCCTCCAGCCCCTCGCGGGCTGCGGCAGATCAGGGAGCAGCAAACCCTCGCCGGAAAGCGGGGGGGCTGAGACCCCTTACACTCCAGCGGAGCACTGAGCCCCCCACCAGCTCCGTGCCTCAGTTTCCCCATCGCCCCCGCTCAGCCCCGAAGCTCAGAGCAGCAGCGTCCCCAGCACACCCCTCCCCCCAAAAATATAAACCCATTCCCTCCCCATTTTTCCCACTCCGCATGAGCCGGGGGAGCCTCAACGGCTTCACATCCCCCACCCTTGTCTCTCCATCCCCCACCGCACGGGTCAGCCGCCGCTTGTTTTCTGCTGATGGGTGTCACTACTTACAATCTTTGGAGAAATGCCACTACCCAAAAAAACAAAATCAATGCACCACCACAGGGACTTCGTGAAGGTGAGCCGCTTAGATTTAAATGTAAAAAACCGAAGAACTAGGCAAAAATGCACTTTAATGTGATCAGCATCACCTAGGAGCTGGGGGCGACAGCACCAGGGACCCCTTGGAGTGAGGCACCAACTCCCCGTTCCCCCAAAAAGCGCTCGCAGCCCCCGGTAGCACCTCGGGAGCCCCAAATTCCCATTCCCCGCAGCACACAACCCCGTTCCAGCTTCCCGAAGGGATCCGGAGCGGGTCCTCGTCCCCCGGCACTAGCTCTTCTCCAACCCCTACCTGGGGGGTCCCGGGGGCAGCAGGGCTCAGCGCCGGAGTGCTCAGGAGGAGGAAAAAACACAAAATATGTAAAGGAATCAAATTACTCGATCGATCGCATTTCGGTACAACTCCCTCGGTACCCCCGCAGCACAACGACAGCCGAGAGGCTGCGACCGGAGCCGCCGCGGCCGCCACCTGTTCCTACCGGAGGGTCCCCAGCTTCCCGTCGGGGCCCCCAGTGAAACCACCAGGAGCTCGTCGCCGCCCGGGCACCGGCATGAGGGCGCCTCTCGGCCGGGGCCCCCCCCCCTCC
>VYXD01010578.1:325973-336573 GCA_013397195.1 Hylia prasina | reverse complement strand
TGCCCGGGGGGTGGGTGGTGGCCGGTGGGTGGGGGGGGGGGGTCCCTGGTTTTCCGGGTGTGCAGGGATAGTCCCCAGCTTTGGGGGGGCCTGCCTCCAGAAGGGTCCCCACGACTCCCCAGATGCAAGAGAATGACCTCAGGGGTCCCAATTATAGGGTCCCCACCAAACTGGAGTGGATCCTGCAGGGTTTCCAGCTGCAGGACAGGTGCTCGGAGGAGGCTGGGACAGAGGGAGGTGATGGGGGTGGGTGCCCCCAGCCCTTCGAGTGCCCCTCATCAGCCCTGGGCTGTGCCCGAGGCTGTGGCAGAGGCAAGACCCTATGGGCTGGACACTGGGGACAGAGCCTCCTGCTGATCCCGGGGTGTCCTTGGACCCTGAAACCCCCCTGGTCCTCCACCACAGGCTGGATGTCCTTGAGGGACAGGGACAGGATGCTTTGCTCTGCAGGATGGTGACAGGGAAAGCTGGACAAGGCTGTATGGGAATGGCAGTGCCACCTGAGATCCCGGTGACACCCAGCAAAACCATTTATTCCCCAGGGTGGGAAGAGGGTGACTGAGGGAGGTGCAGGATCTAACTCAGTGAGCAGAAGGGAGAAAAACCCAGAAGGATGTAAAAGGAGGAAAATCTGTCCCTTTGTCAGCCGAGTGCACAGGATCAGGCACAGAGCGCTGGCAGCCCCTGTGTCCCTGCCAGCAGTGCCAGCAGGGATGAAAGGCCCCTTGTTCATTGACATCCTCTCCAGCCCTATTTCTGGAGGAAAATGTTTTCCCAGAGGTTTGGGGTGAGGAGGAGGGGAACTTTGCATCAGCTTTCTGGCGTCATCCGTGCTTGGGTCACCTAGCCTCGGCTGCGACTCCAGGGTGGGAAACTGCCTGGGCACAGGAAGACTTGGAAAGCAGAGGGAGCAATACTGGAAATACTGGGAGTCCTTATCCCAGATCACACAGGGAGAGGCTCTGGCATTGGCATCACCCTGCAATGATTCAGCCCTGTCCTGAAAGACAGCACCCAGTTGCCAGCACCCAGCAGGGTGACAGAGGGACAGGGGACAGTACCAGGGTGTTGCTGAGCCCGGTGAACCCACTGGGAAGCTCCCAGCCCTAGAAGTAGGACAACACTGCCCATCAGCTTCATCCAAGTTCAGCTCATCCCTAGGGATGCTGCTGTGCTGCTTCTCCGTGTTGGGCTGGCTTCATTATATGGGGCCACTGCACAGCCCTGGAGACACTGCACTGACACAGGGCACTGCACAGCCCTGGGGACACTGCACAGCCTTGGGGACACTGCACTGACAGGGACACTGCAGAGCCCCTTCCTCCCTGGGACGGGGGTTCAGCACATCTGGGGTCACCTCAGAGCTGCCAGCCCCAAATACTTCTCGTGGCAGTGTCCCCAGTGTCACCCCTCCCTGTGCCATGGGGGTACAAAACGTTTATCTTCCATTCCCTGTTGCTCCCCAAGCAGCCCAGTTGCTCCCAGTAGCCCCCCAAGCAGGTTAGCACCATGGTGACACTTCTTGCAGGGATGCATCAGTGCCCATGGATCTGGGGACAAACCAGAGCAATACCGTGCCCCCCCCAGCCAGGACAGCACATCTGGGGTGAGGGCAGAGAGTGATGGACAGCCCTCTCTACACTGCCCCACACTGAGCATGGAGTGATCCTAACAAATCCTCTCCCCAGCGACACTAAAAGCCTGTTAAAATAATGCCTGATAAGGGAATTAAGCTGCTTAGATGTGTGCAGCAAAGGCAGGATAGGGCTGGCACAGTGCTAACTCTGCAGGGTCCCCCTGGAGTTTTTTGGAGAAAAATTCCCCAAATTCTTCCGGGAAGAGAAGCTGGGTGACGCAGAAGCTGAGGGATGAGCTGGGGAGAGATGAGCTGCCCAGACTGGGGAGGAATCTGGGGGATTCTTCTCTCAGCAGCTGAACTGAAACAGGTCAGGGGGGAAATGAAGCCAAGGGGAAGCAGAAGCAGGATATTCCCAGGATTCAGGGGGAATTAATGGGGAAACATGGAGTTTTTAATCTGCACAAGCCTGTTGGAGCACTGTGTTATGCTTTCCATCACCTTTTAAACCCCTAAATTGTATTTCCAAATCAATCACTCAAAAAACAATTAAAAGGGGGTTTTGTTGCAGCCGGCAGATCACAACAGACCTGTTCCCCATTCCCTGGGTCACCATCCTGCTCTAACACTCCACAGCCTGTGCCACCTCCTCGGGTGAGCCCTGGGATTGATCTGGTGACACTCCCGGGGATCACTAACGCACACAGGACCTACTGCACATCGAGGCACGGCACAAACGTCACATGAGCGGAGCAGGAGGGACACGGGGGTTCCACAAAGGCTCCTTGCTCCTGCCAAGGGCTGGGGCTGCCCCAGGGCTGGCAGGTGGCACCTCCCGGGGGCTCCTCTCCTGGGGAAGGGGCGTGGAGGACTCTCCTGGGATGATGGAGCTGTGTGTGGGGAGGGATGTGTGGAGGGTGTGCATTTATCTTGCCACCAGGTTTCGGGACTAGCAGTAATTGACCCCAGGGCTCTGCATGAGGACAGTTACAGACAATGGCACCTCCAGCACATCCAGCTCAAATCCCACCTGCCTAAGAGGGCTGAAAGAGGGGAACGTTTGGCCAAGGACCAATCCCTGCCTGGCACTGACAGGGCCAGGGGAGCAGATAGGGACACAGGGATGGGTTTGGAGGTTGCACAGCATCTATCATGCATGGCCTGGGACCAATCCTGCACCAAGGGAAGAAAGGAGGGTCAAAGGGACACAGTGAGGCCAGTGAAGGACAGATGGGCAGGCAACACTGCCCCATGCAGCTGCAGGGATGGAGCCAGTGACAACCCATCAGGACCAAACTCCATCCCATTCCCGGGGTGCAAATCCTTTGCCCTAACTGTTCCCAAGCATCTCCTCCCACCCTGAGCATCAGCAGGATGAGCCCGCAGTCCCCTGCCCTGTCTCCCTGTGCCATCATCCCTCAAGTGTCTTGCAGGAGCAATCGAGTTAAAATGAAGTAATCACTGTTCAAGTACAGTCATTTGCAGGAAAAATACGGGCCTTGCTGTGATTGCAAATGGTCTCCACTGCAACCATCCCTCCCACTCGAGGGAGAAATGTTTTCAGCTCCGGGGTGCTCAGTGACAGCAGTCTCAAGCGCAGCCAGTGTGGCCACATCATATCTTATGGCTTCTCCCAGGCTGGGGATAAAGAGCTGGGATCTGGGGCTTTGAGTCTCTTAGGAGCCAGCAGTACTTTCAGGAGGATTCTTTTGCTCTCAGATATCTCCGTAAAATGGCAGGTTGAAGGAGAGGGGCTGCCCTGAAACCTTATCCCAGAGCCCAGGGATGGAGCTGCAGCACCCCCGGCCCTCCCCAGACCACTGGGGAAGCATCTCCACATTAACCATACCAAAACCCCTAACTTTTGTCTTATTTCAGAATACCACCTTTTGCTGGCAGCACAGTAATTCCTCATTTTTTCCCCATTAAACTCACAGGACACAGAGCCCATCACTCCCTCCCCAGCATCACTCCCACAGTGCCTTCCCTGCAGCAAACGGCTCTTGTGGAGCTGCTGGGACACAACACCCCTCTCAGAATTTTAAGCAATTTCGCCTCCCAAAAAATTTTGCCTTCTGGTTTTTTTTTCCCTTTTCCCTTTACTCCAGTCTCTCTCCCTCTTCCTCCCATATCCATTTATCTTTTTCTATACCTCCACCTATCACACCCCCATCCAGCTCTTTCTAACAACTCTCCACTATTATCTCAAATCACCTGTCTTTTGCTAATGCCAAAAATCCTTTTTCTTTCTTAACAGACAAAATAGATTATGTCATCCTGCTGTTCTCCTCCCTGTCTGTCCAGCCCCAAGCGGTCAGACGCCTGCCGTGGTGCCGTGGCCGGATGTAATAGGGCTATTAGATGAGTTATCACAGCCTGAAAGGATGAAATAACTTCTGTGCCTTCATCCAAATAAAATTCCCTATTCCTGTTCAATGCAATGAATGAACAAGTGTTCCCAGGGGAAATAGCCAGGAAAATGTTAGAAGATGTTAGAAGGTGTTAGAAGATGTTATTTAAGACCTGACCCTTTGCCAAGCAACCTCTTGGTTTGGGCTCAAAGGGCACTGGGGTTTCTCCATGGGGAATTGGGAAGCCCAAGGATCAGTGCCAATACCCTTACCTGAATCCTTACCTGGGTGCTGCCCCAACGTTTTTTGAGCACTCATGAGGTGGCACAACCTCATGAATGTCCCACATGTGGCTGAATCCTCAGACCACTTGCATCCAGCAAACTGCTGTTTTCTCACCCCAGGTACTAATTCCAAGGAGAAACTTTGCTTTTCATCTCAGAAAGATGCAAGATCTCAAGCTGTCCCTGCATTTCCCAAGAGCTCCATGCAATGTCCCCAGATCTGCAGGTGGAACATCCAGCCTGGCCCACAGCAGCATCCCAGCCCCTTTGGGAGATGCTCCGGAGCCAGCTGGGAGCCCCTGGGCAGGCCCTGCAGAGCACCACTGTCCTGGCCAGCCCTGACTGACCTCCCTGTGCCACCAACTCCCCCAGTGGGGTTTTACAACCCTTCCTTAGAGGGATGCAAACCCGCAGCCACCCCCCCCTCCTGGGCTGGCAAGGAATGGCCCAAGGCAGCAGCTACACTGCAGAATTTTAAATCCCAACACTTATTGGGACTCTGCTTGTTCCCCCTCTACTACACCACTAAACCCTCCCATTTCCATCCTCTCTGGAGTGTGACAAACATGGGGACACCGACACCACCAGTGTCACCTCTGGGCACGCTGTGATGCTCCTGGAGCTGCACCCGCAGTGCCTGGAGCCACAGCTGCTTCCTGGCCACCCCTGCAGGAAAAGCCCAAATGTTTCCTCTATGTCATCTTGGTTTGGGCTTATTTACCTCCCTTCAGGTCATTTTTGTCTGGTTTTTTTTCTTATTCCTGGAAAGACCTCTGTGAGTGTGGAGTGGAAATGCAGGAGTTCCTCTGCATTACCCTGTGGTCCCTACCCTGGAATTGTCATGTAAAACAGTCAAACATCACATTACTGGGGACACAAGGTCCATTTCAGTCCCTTCCCTGCTTTTGGAGCTGTCTGGGAGCATCATAAATGCTCCTGGAATTTTCACAAACTGCTTTTAACCCCAAAATATTCCACAGTACCATGCACCATCCGTCTGTCCATCTGCTCAGCACTTCACCCAGCCCAGCTGCCATTCCAGCTGCGTGGATTTGCCCATCCCTAAACCTCGCAAGAAAATGACCTTGATTAAAAACAAACCAGAACTAAGGCATTGAACCCAAGCAGTTCTACACCAGAACTCTTTGTGCTGCTACTTCGGTATTGCCTCAGGATGGAGGTTTTTTTCAGGGGGGATGTAAGTCAGCCGAGGCATTTTGTGTCTCTGGTCACATCCAAAATCACAAATGTCATTTATTTTCAGACCTGAGGTTTGGCTATTGCTCAAATTTCTCATAATCATGTCTCAGTGCTGACAGGCTGGAGCCTGAGCACAGAGCTGGGTGTGCAACCAGCTCCGTTTAAAATCTGACTGCAAGGAAAGAAGGGAACAGTCTCACATCCAACATTTATTTATTATCATTTTTAATTTGGTTTAACATCTTGTTTGAGTTTCTTTTGTTTGGTTTTACATACAGGGGAAGTGTCAGCTCTCCTCTCTCTTGTTTGCCCTCCTCCAAGCATCAGCAGCTCTGCTTTGGTGGTTTTCCAAACCCCATTGGGGAAAGGATGCTCTTGGCAGTTTGTGACTAAAAGCGTTCATTGGGCATTTCAGGGGAACAAACAAAACCAACCGGCTCTGGAACAGACAGAACCCAGACATCCATCAGTTCTTTTCCCAAATAATTGTTCATGCTCACAATTTCCTGCAATGCTGGGGAAATTTCAGGTCTGCAAACAACAGAAAAAAAAAATAAATATATATATATAAGTTAAAATACAGGTAAAAAGGATAAAAGATACAATTTTGGTGCCTTACTTCACCTGAGCAACTTCTCAAGCTGTTTCAAGAGATCTGCCCTTCCAAGTGACTTGGGATGATGCCTCTGGGTGCCATTGTGGCCACATGGGGCCCAAAAGCAGCATCTCCCCTCCCCATGCCAGCCATGCTCTTCCTCATCCAGCTGGATAATGCCCTGTGGACATCACACCTCAGTTCTGAGTCACCTCCCAAACACCAACCCCTGAGACCACCTCCTGCACTGTCCCAAGCTGGAAAAAGGCCTGAACAGAATGATTTTTGCATCAATCACCCCTGAAAGTCCAGGGATGTACCAGCTCCACTGCACAATCTGAATATTGGCAGCACAGGAAGAAGCCATGATAGGAAAAGCTAGGAGCAAGCAAGGACGATGTCCCAGCACAGCTGGATCCTCTCAGCATCTCCCTCTCCTTCCTTATTTACGGCTGGAGCTGAATCCTCCTCGTTCATCTCCTTGGCAGAGGATCAGAACTCATCAATTCTCCATTAGCCACCAAGCGTTGTGTTTCTTCCTATACATTTTTTCTTAATTATCTGACAATGAAACGATTTAAAGGGGAATTTTAAAAAAATCAGAGACGTAAAAACAGCCATCAGTGTGCTTAAAAAATGAAACCTCTGTGGGCGTCCCATCCCACTGCCCTCATCTCCACGTGGAGCCGGGAGCATTGGGCACTTGTTCTGAGGTGAAGAATTCAATAGTTTATGGGATTGTCCAGCTCCATCAGAGGTGTTAAATGAGGGATTCAGGGATAAACCAAGGATTATGTAAAGCAGGTCTTTAAGGACAATGTGTTTTCCATTCAAAGATTCAGGCATGTCTAATAAAAAGCAATTTATGTCAGAGCAATGAGGTTCTGCCAGCACTGCTGGATTTGGGGAGAATGAGGCTCAAAATGGGAAAATAACCAGCTGAGCTGTTCTTAAGCATTACAAAATGCAGGAGGTGGGGAGGGACTGGGCGCTGGAGCCCGCAATGGACACAGGAGGAGGATGGTGGCTGCAGTGACTGGGAAGAGGGAGAAGGGTCTGGGGACTCAGGAGCTCTGTGCTTGGGGACTGGGGCAGCCCCCAGCCCCCCCACCACCTTTCCCCATGGGGGATTCTGAACATCCCCTTCTCTCCCTGGACAAGGAAGTTATTTTGCGGTTTGTTTCACAAGCCTTGTCCTTTTGGTGCATCCTAGCCCTGAGATCCCAGCCCAGCCTCCTGACCTGGTGTCCAGGGGATCCGGCAGGGTTTGGACCACTGAGATACATCATCAAAATCCACACCCCCCCAGAAGCCCTTTACAGAAATCTCTCCAGCCTCAGCTTTCTTATTTTTTCCTAAGCAAAGCAGACACACCTTCCATTTCTCCACCAAAAAGGGAAAAGGCAATAAATAACTATTCCCTTTAATTAAAAGGTGTGTCAGTCTTATAAGCAGTTAATTAATAATTCCACATTAACTTGATTAAGCGCTGGGAGAGCTGGAGGCAGCACAGCCCGCATGATGCTCCCGGGGTCAGGCTGAACCTGCTGGGCTCAACTCCTCCTAAACCAGGAGATAAAATCTCTGTCCTCAACAGGATTTAGGGATGAAAGCCCAGCAAATGTCACCCTGGTGTCACAAAGGTGCTTGTTCCCACCCTGCATCCCCTCACATCTGCAGGAACAAACCCAACTCATCGGCAGCACTTTTGCTTTCCAGCCGTGCCCAAGTGTTAACAATGCAATTAATCAATGGCTGTATAAATCATGATAATATGATAAATCAGAGCTCATTAACAACAACAGGGATTAAAGCAGACTGGAGCAGAAGATATTACTCTTTATCCCAGCCGGGTCCTGAGGAATCATCTCCTCTTCCTCCTCTGCCCACCCACTCCGAAACCCTCAACTGCAAAGTGGATTTTCATGCAGCACTCCTATAAAAAAGTGCAATTCTAGGATATGAAATAGTCATTAATCACCCAGAAATGGTGCTTGTTACAGGAGAAACATTAACAAAATAATCATAAATTGTCTGCCAGCCCTGGTTTGCGGGTGCACAGGGATGGAGGGGCCTCTCATTTGACTGCTGTAATTAGTAATTAACCCTCTGTCACCAAGGACAGAACATGGACACCATCAGCATCCTGCACCACAGATTGCTTGTGCATCCCCCAAACACAAAATATCTGAGATTTTCCTGGCATCCTTGGAAAGCTGCAGGTTTTGAGGTTACTAAAATCCCATTCTTTTGTTGCTGTGATTAGATTAAAATGCTGATTGGAATGTCCAGCCATGGTGGAAGTAGCCAGAGAGGCCTCTTCCTGCCCAGAGGTGGAGGTGTTGCCAGGACCTCGATGTGCCCAGGATCCCACCAAACAAACCAAGTGGGAAAAGGCTGTTTTGTCCTCTGACTCTGCTGTCCTTGTGGTGCCATCACACGGGAGACTTTTACATCCACCTACAAATGACCTCAAGACTCCTTATAAACTGAAGAAGTTGGTGAGAAAAGTTCTTTTTCTCCCTCTGTCTCCCGTGCTGTCACAGAGGCTCTGGTGGGAACACCCCTGAGCCCTCTGAGGCACCCCCGAAAGCAAATCATACCCCAGAAAAGGCAGAAAACCCTTCACCAGGACTTTGGAAGAGATTTTCCAAACACGTACTTTTCCTTCATCTTGAATCTGAATTCACGTGAATTCACACACCAAAGATTATATTGTTTTCTTTTTTTTATTAAAAATTATGTGAACTATCAAGCAGCTTGACTCAATCTTTTATTTAGGATTATGACAGCCTTAGGGATGGGTCACCTGAGCCAAAAAGGACCCTGCCCTGAACACCTGGCCTTGTTTCAGTACCCATCAGGGTCTGTCTGTGCTGGATCACCAGAATGGAGACAGTTTTGGGAAGATCTGTGAGGATCCAGCAGGAATCTGTGGGGCTGAACCGAGTAACTCCTCCCTTGGATATCAATCCTTTGCAAAGCATTTCTGTGGGAATAAAATACCATGTGCTTGACAATGGGATGGGGTAAGCAGTCTGGGGAAGCATTTGGATTTTGGGGTGATGCTGGTGGCCTTTGAACCCCAACACTGCAGAGTGGGGATGGAACTGACCCCCTAAACTTCAAGTGCCAAAGTCTGGGAGGGGCAGGACCTGGCCACAGGCTCCTGTTGGAGCTCCCAACCTGCCCCTGGCCCCCCGAGGGGCTCTCACCCACTCTGGGTGCTCCAGGCCACAGGGACCAGCAAACTCCAGGGCTGGCACAGGAAGGGATGGTGTTAATAAAGGAATCTGCTAATTACACAGCCTGTGCTGGGCAAACCAGGATTTAGGGAGCTGCTCCCAGCATGCAGATGGAGAAGTCCAATCCCATATGAGAGAAGAAATAATTTTTAAGCCCCACTGTTCTCTGTGACAGATCTGTCAGGAAGACAGGAGGCTCCGCTTCTCTTTTCCCCATCTGATCTAATCAGTTTTAACTGGAAGACTAAATGAGACCTTTCCTTCAAGATAATTATACAAAACACTGAATTAAATTACTATCAGGTATTTTTTTCTCACCACTTGTGTCAGGTATCTGTTGTTTAAAATAATAATCTGACAAACACTTACTTCCCTGCAGCTCTCCCTGTGGAGATGTGTCCCCCATCCTGGACAGGTTAGGGAAGTAAAGGCACTGGGTAAAAAAGCAGAGAAAAGGGACTTTTCTCCCCAAAATCACAGAGTCATGGAATGGTTTAGGTTGGAAGGGACCTTAAAGCTCATCCCATTCCACCCGTGCCACGGGCAGGGACACCTTTTACTATCCCAGGCTGCTCCAAGCCCCGTCCAGCCTGGCCTTGGGCACTTCCAGGGATCCAGGGGTTCTCATAACGTTGATGCAAGAGGTATTTTCCAATCTAAATGATCCCATGACCACGTGGACGAAGCCGGTCCTGTGCCCATCACCGATGCCCCTCGCACAGAGAGCCTGGCAGCTCGGACATGGACACAGCCATTTCAGAGCGCTCTGCTTACAAACCAGCGAGGAGCGGGCCCCGGCGGGCCGCCCTGAGCCCCGAGCAGCTCAGCGCAGGGGCGGCCGGGCCGCCTTAAGGGCGGTGGGCGGGGCGGGGCCAACCTTCAGCGTCACCGGCGGCCGCGCCGGGCTTGGCAGATGAGCGCCGAGAAGTGCCGAGTCCAGCCGAGCGGAGCCGAGTCCAACCGAGCGGAGCCGAATGCAGTGCCTGCTGCGCGGGGCGCGAACCCCCCAAACGCTGACCCCCCCGGTTCGGACCCCCCCGGTTCGGACCCGCCCGGTGCGGACGCGATCGGCCGCGGCGGGGACCCCTCTGCTCGGGCTGGTCTATGAGCGGCACGGGGAGCCCGCAGCCGTCGTGCAGTAAGCGGGGGGACTCGGGGGTGCGTTGCAGGGAGGTGCAGTAATGGGGTGAGGGTGAATTTGGGGGGTATGGCAGGGAGGGGATGCAGGTGTAGGGCCAAGGCTGGGGGGCACAGTTGGGCAGAGATCTGGAGCGGGGATTGGCACAGGGGTGCAGAGAGGGGTGGGGGTACGGCTGAAGTTTTGGGGTGCTGCAGGGCTGCTTTGGGGG